>CM075942.1:31678593-31978556 GCA_038030265.1 Corythucha ciliata | reverse complement strand
CTCTGTTTGCTGTGGAGGACATCATCGGAAAATTTCATAGTGGGCAAAGTGTCAATGATGTCCAAGCATAGTGGCGCGGTCCTTCCAGTAAGTTTTCATTCTTCCAAGAACCTTCGAATCAAATAATCTTACCTAAGGATTTGATATGTAGGCTCGCTGGAGTCTATGGCACGAATCAGTGATATTGACTATGTGGGAAACGCTGATGAGTCGTCGAGCGATTCAACGATAGTACATTTTAACTGTTGTAATTTTAGACCTGTTGCTTCATTAATTGGACTTCGCTTAACGTGAAACCTTGTTTAAACAATGCAAGGCAAAAGTGGGCTTGCTACTTCCTCCAGTCTGCTAAATATTTGTGAGCGTTTTACTTTGCTGAGTTTACGAATTTACGTCGTTTAACGAGGGGAGAGTCAGTAATTTGATCGCCGATTTTTTTGTGCGTTCTGACACTCCCTTTGTAAGATACTTTTGGGAGGGGGACAGCGTCATTTGCCTCTACAAAAAGTCACGCCTTGCTTTTCATGATCCACTAATCTCATGACACCTTGATGTCATTATTTTTCACTAGCTAGTAGCTTGGAGCATGTAACTTGCCATGCCCCTGAACTCAAATTTGCAGCTCAGAACCATGTGGGTTTCGAAGGCCCATCCGTGAACTGTTATAATTTTTGGGCAGAGTTGGCAATAATTGGCAGAGTTTAACTTATTTACATTTCGTTCACTAGGATACCGTTCCGGAGACCGGTGAACAGGAACAGGTGATTTTCTCCGTGCTCTTCATCGACATGGGCCAGCGCCCTGTGATTTTTAAAGTCACCAACCCATTTAATGGCCTGTGTGAGGAGCGCCGTACTAAAAGCTTGCCTCAATTCCATTCGATGAAGCAAACTTGGGAAAAGAATTGGAAGTGCTCATCGAATTAGGAAGATCACTTGAAATTAGAGGCGTCGATGCTTCACAAATTGAAGAATCAACAAGGCAGGAACAAGCCAGCCGTGACTGGCATTCTTTACGTGAAGGCAGAATCACAGCAAGCGTCTTCAAAGCGGTTCGTTAGGCTTGTGCGACAAAGCCTAACAAAGCGTCTTCAAAGCGGTTTGTCGCACAAGCCTAACAAACCCTTCTGTTTCTCTTCTGAAAAAGATATGTTATCCCCATAACTACCGATTTAAAACTTCGGCCACAGTCTACGGCTGTGAACACGAAGCCGAAGCCAGGAAGGAGTACGAGGCGTTCATGAAGGCAACCCTCACCAACGTTGTCATTCGGCAATCTGGTCTGATTATCGACCCTCAATTTCCTCAAATCGGGGCCAGCCCTAAAGGGATCGTCATATGCGACTGCTGTGGTGAGGGTTGCCTTGAAATTAAACCTTTCTGTGCGCGGGATGGCAATCTTATTGATGAAGTTCTTTCTTTGAGGGATTCTTTCTTATCAACAAGTATAGACGAAGGCGTCAATAAGTACTCCATTTCACACTCCCACTCTTATTACTACCAAATGCAAATGCAAATGGCATTAAGCGGGTGCCATTATTGTGACTTTTTTGCCTGGTGCAATAGCTCCTATTTCCATGAAAGAATTAATTTTAACTCAACTTTTTGGGAGGAAAACCGAAATAAGGCTCTTTCGTTTTACGAAAAAGTCGTTCTCCCAGAAATGATAGGGAAATATTACACCTCGAGGATGTAATCAATTGTAACTTGTACAGTATTGTTTGCACACATTTATTTAACCTTTAATGTATGTATATTTAATATTATTCTTTTTATATGTCCCAGCAATTAGCTAATTAATTGAAATTTAGACGACCCTTGTCTTGGGACTTTTCAAGGGATTACTCCGTGATTACCACGAGTGAAAGGGGGCACGTAAACTTCTGCCATACATTTCTGAGACCGACGCTCGAAGATAACGCGATGCCGGTAAGTTTTAATGTTTAATTTGGCTATTGCCTCCTTTATTTTCAAGGTTTGATTTTTTCCTCGACTTCCGAGGATTGTTGTCTTGTGTTTTAAAGCATCTTATTCATAAAACACGTCTTTTATTCAATAATTACACTCCAATCAACATCAGTGTCCTCGAGATCACGTTGTCCGTTTGACGAGAATTTTTCAAGAACCCCATTTAAATGAAAATCTTCCGCGTAACGGACAACGTATCCTCCAGGGCACATGAGGAGTTTTTTGGATTATAGGAGTCAACAAATGGCAATCCAAATAAAAGAAATCAACACTTCGAAATCTCAATCATCTTTTTTTTAATTATAAAGGACAACATTTCAAAATCGAGTCTGTAGTTAGTAAGGACAAGTTTGGAGTCTGTACTGTAGAACCGCAACTTGTTGAGAGTATGAATAATCATGATTATGACGAAGGCATTGCTGAACCCAAACCCGACGGATCACCCCTAATAGTACCATCTGCGTCGAATGAAAATGATGTCATCCCGGCGAATGGAAATCGGTTAACCCTCCCTACTAGCTCCAAAAAAGGGAAAGAGAAGATAGAAAACCCCAAAAATCCAAAGAAACGTGCCAAACGCGCGTTGCGCAGGAGCAAAAAGACAGTCAAGGCTCGCTAATTCAACTGGCAGCGCGGAGTGGAATTTCAACATGAAGTACACATGCCAAATTCTTCGACCATCCCACCTAGTAACACCGAGGTTCTTGAACCTATCGACTATTTTTGTAAAATGTTTAGCAATGATTTGATTGAGCACATTGTGTATCAATCGAACCTGTTTTCAACCCAAAAACATCTTGCTCCAGAAAAAGAACCAAAAAAAGCACGAAAAAAAAAGAAAACAAGTACACAGGTGCAAGAACAAGACAAGCAGCCAAAAGCGTGCTTTGTCATGGACAAACACGATTTCTATGACTTCCTAGCAATCGAAATTCTCACTGAATTCGTTCAGTTCCCATCACTCGAGGACCCCTGGTCTCACCAACTCCGATATGAGTATGTCGCTGACATAATGCCTCTCAATAAATATAAGGCCATTCGTCGCATTCTTCATTTCAATGACAACTCTCACGGACCTTCGAGCGATCCATTCTTCATAGTTCGCCCACTTGTGGAGAAAATCAGGGGGAATTTCTTATCTATACCAGGCGAAGAAAAATATAGCATCGACGAAATGATGGTACCGTATAAGGGTACTAGAGCAGGTTCCCGTCGACAGTTTATGAAGGACAAACCAGTTCGGTGGGGCATAAAAATGTTCGTGAGGTCCGGCGTGAGTGGAATATTGTACGACTTCATTTTGTACGGCGGTGCGAAAACTTTTGATGGTGTCTCATTCACTCCACGAGTACAGAAGTTCGGCGTGTCTGCACAAGCCGTAGTAGCCCTGTCAAAAACGATCTCTGAAACTCCGATGAAATTTATCTTCTTTGACAATTATTATTCAAGTCCTGGACTCATGTCATACCTGAGAAAAGAGTACGGTTTACTGACGCTTGGAACTATACGAACAAACAGGTTCCCTGGGTTGGATTTCATCGATGACAAGGCACTCAAGAAAAAGGGGAGAGGTAGTTTTGATACTTTGGTAGAGAACGAAAAACAATTAGTGGCTGTGAAATGGATTAACAATAAGCCGGTCCATGTTGTCAGCAATTTCTGTGGTCCGGGAGCCTCAAGTGAAGTAATGCGATGGTCCAAAGAAGAAAACAAACATGTACCAGTGAATCGACCAGAAATAATCAGCCGCTACAATGAATTCATGGGTGGAGTAGATCTATCTGGGCAGCTCGTGTCCACTCTATCGGACGAAGAAAAATAGCCGAAAATGGTACATGTGTATTTGGTACCAAATCTTGGATGCTTCAATCAATAACGCGTAGCTGATGTACAGGCGTGACTTCAAATCAAAAGATATGGTTGAGGAGGAATCTTGTGATGAAGAAAGACCATCATCACGCGACAAAAAAATGATGTTGAAAGACTTTCGGATCCTACTAGCGAAGCAATTACAATTGTTCGAGCGAAGGCCTAGGGGACGACCTCAACAAACCACTTCAACTAAAAACACTTCCCGCAATTTAACTCCACCCCAAGCTAGAAAAGGACAGAAAAGAAAGCAACTGCCAACCCTCTCTATCCCCGAGTCGGTTCGCTTGGACATGGTTGCTCATTTCCCCGAAGCTACGAGCAAAGGAAGATGCAGGAAGTGCAGTGAAGGTCGGACCAACTGGCAATGTGGAAAGTGCAAGCTGAGACTGTGCTTGAAGACCGAGAGGAACTGCTTTACAGAATTTCACAACGGTACATGAGTGTTACACTGAATGTACATGAGAAAAGAAGGAAGGGATTTTTTTCCAGGTTACCGATTTGTGATATTTTGACATTTTTTCTGGTCATTTATTTATCTCTTTTTTATGTTTGGTTTTTTTTTGTATCATTTTAAAAATATTTTTGATTATTAAAATAAAAACAAAACAAAGGATTTTTTTCACGAACACCACACTTCCATTCCCGTAGGGAACATGGAAGTAAAACGATCATTATGCTCAACCCTGTAAAACGGACAACGTAACCTCTAGGGCACGGACCTTCTTTTCCGGTCGGCGGACAATGTTTGCTCCAGGTCACACAATTTTAAAATTTAATGGTTTGAACAAATTTTTTTTCTCTCTTCATTAACCCTTCAATAGGACCACTATGAACGATAAACGGGATTAAAAAAAGATAAATTATCGGTATTCAAGTTGTGTCCGTTAAAGGGTTAAGGAAAAAGTTGAGACAAGTTTCACCCGCTATTTATTTCAAGAAGAAATTGAATGTTTCATTTTCAAGCAAATTAGCTTCTGGTCTGAAATTATTCATGCGTTCTTAGGTGTAAGATAATAGCCATTGACATTGAACGTAATAAAATGAAATCCCAGGGGGCCTGTTCTGTAAAGTTAACGACAGTTGAAAACAACACTTGGTAGCGACAGTCGTTAGCGAGTAAAGTAAACAACACTACCTGAAATGTCGTTATACGTCATCAGTTAGGATTTGGTGTTGGTATCAAGACAACACCTTGGGGGTGTTGTTAACGACACCGGCAGTTGATAAGAAGGAAGAATTATTCAATCTGTGAGCTGTTTAGAGTTTATTTCTTGAATTAAGTGTTGACTTTGTTTTCCATCATTGTCATTTGATGCCGCCAGTTCTAACAGAGGGTAGCAATAATTGTGTTTTCTCGAGAGTGGATGTGGAAAAGTGTCCCTAAACAAAGATGTTGCCGCGACCCACGACTTTTTCGTAACCGCTGTGAATTGAGTGCCGGTGGTGACAATTTCGCGTATTTTCGTGATATTATTGGAAAATTCTCGTTCTGTGACAAACAAGAGACGCAGATGGCTCAGGGCAGGGGAAACTCGTGATCTAGGGGCCCGTCCCAACGAACAAGGACCTCGGGGATACGATCAACAGAACTAAACCTTAAGGGCCTAGCCTTCTCGTATGGCGACATCCTAATCTTAGGAAAATAGGAAAAAATGTCTTTGCAAGCGAGCTTAAGCAGTAAGTTGCTTATTTTCAACATGTCTGTTCATAGTTGGATTGACTTTTTTCTCGAATTAGCAGGATGAATGCCCAGAGATTGCGGTTCTAAAATTTCTAGTATTTTCGTCCGTCTGTAGCACTGAGACTTCTTGAGCCACAGCTGACAGGTTGGGAGTCCTATTCGTACGAATTCCATTGATGTGGTCCATTATATTCAAATAAATTCATTATTGTTTATGGAAGTTTGTTCTTACAGAACACCAACACAAAAAGATCTCGACATGTAGAAAACGACTGTTGATAACAACACTACAATCGACTGTCGCTATCAACTGTCGTTTTGACTGTTGCTAACTTTAGAGAACGGGCCCCCAGGTTGAAAATAAGGAAAGAAGTGGACTAGTGGAAAATGAGCAAGGAAAAATGAGACAGTAGGGGCGTTCAAAGAACGGTCGAAATGCAAGAAAGATGGATAGACAAAGGAAAGACGGAAAAAAGAACAACACACAAACGACAGCAAAGCACGAGCGTGAAGCTAGCCTCCTTTTGATAAGCCCCCCATAACCTTATTGAAACCTACCCCTCCAAAAATTAAGTTTGCCAAATGGGCATTCTACGGACAGCAAACTAGACGATAACAAAACAAAATCGATTATCCTAATGTCTTATCAATGATAACAACCTTATCAAATGACAGGCATTACTGATAAGCCTTTAAAAAATTATTATAAAAACATTGAAGTGCAGAAATATGATTCCCCCTGAATAACGCAATATAACTGAGTGGCAATAATGCACCACCCCCAATACACATGTGGGATGTGCAACACCCATGTGGGATGATTTTGGGAGAACAAACCTTGTGAGCGTATCAAGAGAATGTCTGTAAAAAGTCGCTAAGTGTCCAGGAGGGCCGTATGCTCGCACATTTGTGGGCGGGGAGAAAAATGCTAAGGGGGGCTGGGGTATTGGGGTGGACTGAAGTGTCCAGCACATATGTGAGTAGAAGCTGGATGGAGAAACTTTTTGCCCGTTTGAAATGGGTGTCCACCATGGGCACCACCACGCGTGCATCGTGTCGGCACTGGCCGTCATGAATGACGAGGAAATCGCGAGAGCGAATTTCTTCATGCAAGAAGTAAGGACCCTGGTGCACAAACACCATAATATACACAAATGTACTTTTAAATGACATTTTGTATCCAGACTTTAAACAACAGAGCGGCCGGACAGAGCGGCGGGGTGGGGGTCCAAAGGCGACCCCCACAACAAAGGACTCATCAGAGCCCATATAATCTGGCGATCAGGAAACCAACACTAAATTTATCAGCGGTGTCAACGCCGCCGGCTGGAAATGCCACAGGCTCACCGTCGCCCACGCCTTCGACGTCGTCGACGTTCTCGTTGGGCCAAAGAATGGTGAGAAAATAATGTTACATGGGGCAATTTTGTTGTTGATAGAAGAGGTCGCGTGAACGAACGCCTTACGCTCACTTGCTCCCCGTGTTAGCCCCAAAAAAACTTGAATATGTCATAAAAATGTTTTGTTTTACGAATTGTCGCAGAGTAACATTACCATCAAAAGGTCCAATGACCACAACGAGGACGACGACGCAAAATGTATCGGAAGCTCGGAAGCTAAGCCGAATTTCGAAAAACGTCAAATAGTGAACTTGATCGCAAATGACGTGTACTATCACCATATTTTCTCTGAGCATCCAATTACCGAACACCCTGTATATACTCATGCGTTGATTTCTGCTGACTTCACCGTCTACTCTACGTCCGCGCAAACAACCCATTCAACAAACCATGACATAAAACAATTACTGCATACGTCACAATTTAAAAATTCATCAAACATCCTAATTAATCGGTGAAAACGTAACAACACTCCTTCAAATTGACCAGATGATTCCCAGATTTCCATTTCTATAAAAGGAATACTTTAGCTAAAACGAACTAAATATAAAATGAATTAATCGTTCTCTTACTTCATGTAATCCAGGTAATTTTTTGTATGCAATGGACATTAAAATGAGTGCACATGTGGTGTTATTTCATTATTCATTTATCTGTAGAACATTATAGCGTTGCAACGAATCGCACGCCCAAGTTGGTTGGCAGGACTTTTCAGGGGTGGTAGAGTGATAAGTCGTTAACAAACTTCGAAAGGGAAACATTGTCACCATGCGACCCACCGAATTTTTTAACGTCAATAACGTAAGTAATTAATATTATTTTTCACAAATGTTTAGAAAAGCGTCACTGTAATCGCGAACAGTGTTTCGCTAAGGCAACGCCAAGTTCACTAAAAAATATCAACGAGAGCGTATAGACGCTCCTCACGAGTTGCGAACGATATTTTTCGCTTTAACCGATCAATTATTATGATTTCTTCACCTTGTACAGCGTCGACTCACTCCAAACATTGAAGAAAAGTACTTGACACCACTACTACTGGTGACGTAAAGTACTTTTGTTCACTCCGAGAAGTAAAGTGATGAAAATATTACGCTGAGATTAAAGAGTTTCTTTTGTCGTGAGTTCTGAGGTGACAGTGGCGAAAAAAGCCATGGTCTCTGTATGCAAAACGGAAAATATCGTTCATCACTTGTTACAGCAGCAAGTCTGCACAATGAATTGCTTCAACACTGATCAGCATAATATGAACGTTAAATATTTATGCCTGCTTGTAAACCCGTTTGTAGAGAAGGAAGGAGCCGCAGCCGCAGCCGCAGGGGAGCTCTGGGCCACCACCGTCCCGCCCAGGCTCCCATAATTGGTCACCCCCATGCTCAAGCTCTACGACATACGATCCTAACCACACCGAGTCCCCAAACGGATCGCCGCCTCCGTCGCCGATCCCACCTCCGCCACCGCCACCACAACCCCAGGAAATGGAGGAGCATCGGCGTCCTCCAGGCCCGGGGGCCAATGTTCGTGCTCCCGAGGCAGGTGTTGGTGGTGGCCGAGCAAGGAGGGCGAGATATAGGAGGTATTATTTTTTATTTCTTCACTTACACATCACCCATTTTACTCCCACTCCAACTTCAGCCCCAGAAGTTATTATTGATTCTTATGCTTTTCAGAAAACAAAGAAATAACATGAGGAACATTAAAAAAATAGTGAATATTATCAACAAGTAAGCATGACAATAATAACTGAGACTAAATAGATTTATGATTTTTTTTTCGCGTTTTTTACAGTTATAACATTGGAGGAGGCGTGGTACAAAATTTAATTAACAATAAATAAAAATTATTCATTCAAATGATCCTCAATTGATAACTTACACCGTTGAACCCTCAATTTTTGGGAAACAATGAAATGACAATGTTGTGACTCGGTTACGACGAAAGAGCAACCGAAGACACAGCAGTTTTCTCTGTATTCACCCTTGAGAGACATCCCACGAGCTCCTTATTTCTTTATTGGTACTCGTGAGCTCATCGTTTCGTTTTAGTGCTCAGAGAACGGCACGGGTTCAGCAAAATGGTCAAAAACGTTTTTGAATAGGTGTTTTCGTGTTCTAGAGGTTCTGAAACGTGAAAAAAACATGACATGACCAATTTTTGCTACCATCACGACGAGACCAATGAAGTGAAGGCAGCGAAATGCATTAAGCCCTGTTCACATCTATCATGCACGCTTCTGATCCGCCACCGATCATGCATTTTTTGATAGGTGTGGGGACCGTAATAGGCGTTAATACCGAGTAATTGACGGCTGTTACGCTTCTCATCCCTCTCAGATTGCCTTTCCAACCAAAATATAGTCTAACCGTTTCGACGGTTTCCACAGTCTCCGATCCGACATGCATGATCGGTGTGTGGGGGACTGAACTGAACAGTCCAAACTGACAGTTTAAACTGTGCAGTTTGAACTGACAGTTCAACTGAGAACTGTACAGTTTAACTGTGCAGTTCACCTCAACTGAGACGAAATGCCCACTCACGTGCAGTTTAGACTGTCAGTTTGAACTGTACAGTTAAAACTGCACGTGAGTGGGGCCCTTGACATTTTAAAGATACCCCGCGGCCTTCCTCACAATAATAAATGTCAGTTGGGCGAATAAATTTGTGAAACTTTGCATATCCACTCCATTCGCTCCAAGCTGACGCCGTCACTTTTGAGACGTGTGTGAAGTTGAGCGAATTCGAATATATTTTATTTTTAATTATTTTTTTCGAATATATTGTTATTCGGCAAAATGGGCCACGAAAAATGTATCGTTCCTGGATGTTCGTAGATGTATGAAGCTGGTGGCATGATCGTTTTTTCGAATTCCAAAGGATGGCAGGTTCGCTGATTTTATTTTTCTAAAATTTAGACGACATCTAAACGGCAAGTTTGTTGTTTTACTAACGCGTACATTTATTTGTGTCTCTGAGAAGTCAAGTTTTAAAGAAATAAATGGGTATTCAAGCAAAACTTTGGTTTTTCATTTATCTATTTCAGTGAATATTCAAGGCTGGACTGGAAAATGTTGATCTCAAACATTTCATTAGTGCATTTCATCATTTTATAGGCGTTTTCCCGTAGGTCGAAATTAGACAAACAACATTTTTTAGCAGCGAATTTCAAATTGTTTGACGTTATAGCCCTGTCTTATGTTAATCTTCAAATGAAATTTCATGTAATATGTAATAATGTAAAAACATGTAATAATGTAAAAACTCGCACTCATTCTGGATCACGAGCAGGCTAGAGCTCCCGGAACTTAGGTCGAAATTTTTCTGAACTGTGGTTTAAGAGTGAAGAAGCGAAAAAATGCCGATTTTGGCTCGAAAAAATTACACAATGCAGATCTCTCTACGTTAGACTCATTAAGCCACCCCCTCGCACACATTTTTTCAACGGTCGAATTTTTAAAAATGGCGGATCAGAGGCATGTGAAAGGGGTAAAACGCCAAATGACCTCCACTTTTTTTGGACGTAAAAAAGATGAACAACATTTTTTAGCAGCAAATTTCAAATTGTTTGACGTTATAGCCCTGTCTTATGTTAATCTTCAAATGAAATTTCATGTAATAGGTGTGATGGAAAATTCAATCAGCTTTAATATCGTTCTTCATAGAACAAAGTTGGACTATTACTTCCCGACCTTCTGTCAAAAAAGTGCAGAAAAACGTGGTTTTTGGACCGCCTTTTCTCGTTTTTTGTTGCATAACCGATACCACTGCCTTCTACTGTAGGTTTCAAGGCTTTTCCATTTCTCTTATGTAAAATTTAGCTAGCGTCAGGGAGCCGCCACGAGTGGAAAGAGCCCCCTGTTGACGTATTTCGTGGTGGTGGTCCTTCTGCCCCCGGGGGCAGGTACAGGCTGCCCCCCTCATGGCCGATATCTGCTCCGTGTCGTCGTCTGGGTTATTTTTTTGACGATTTTTAAGCCAATCGCGGCGTCTCTGACTCCACCCATTCATCTTTGAGGAACTGGGCCACTCATGTTCACACTCTCCTAGAACGTATAAGTAAAATTTAAAATTTCGGCTCCACGTGGCTGTAAAATGTTTATTCTTACTTGGCGCTAGCGTCAGGGAGCCGCCACGAGTGGAAAGAGCCCCCTGTTGACGTATTTCGTGGTGGTGGTCCTTCTGCCCCCGGGGGCAGGTACAGGCTGCCCCCCTCATGGCCGATATCTGCTCCGTGTCGTCGTCTGGGTTATTTTTTTGACGATTTTTAAGCCAATCGCGGCGTCTCTGACTCCACCCATTCATCTTTGAGGAACTGGGCCACTCATGTTCACACTCTCCTAGAACGTATAAGTAAAATTTAAAATTTCGGCTCCACGTGGCTGTAAAATGTTTATTCTTACTTGGCTAGCGTCAGGGAGCCGCCACGAGTGGAAAGAGCCCCCTGTTGACGTATTTCGTGGTGGTGGTCCTTCTGCCCCCGGGGGCAGGTACAGGCTGCCCCCCTCATGGCCGATATCTGCTCCGTGTCGTCGTCTGAGTTATTTTTTTGACGATTTTTAAGCAAAGGTTCTCTCTTTTCCGGTCATCTTTGTACTACGCACTTTGTCTACTTAAATTACTGATTTGTTTTGCCTAGATTGGTTCTACAATCCCGTCATTACTACATGTCATCTTATGTGCTCGCTCTAGAGTTCTAGATCCACTATATTTTGTTTACCATTCATTATCTGGTGTTTTCGATTTATTCCACCCGTAATATCGACTTATCAACGGCTTAATCGATTAATTGATAACACTGATAAGGGGTTTTTAAATTTTTTCGGCTGGGCCACTGAGCCATACACTTACCAGTCCAAGAACTAATAAAAGAACGATAGAGAAAGAAAAGTACGATATAGTGTTTAATTTGCAATGCCACTAAAACTTAACTATTCGTCTTGGAAGAAACAGAAACCAAAATGAACTAATGAAGGGATCCGCGCTCGTCTCGCAGGATTTCATTTTTGAAAGCAAGTGGGCATGGGAGGGGAAAAAGGAGGGGATAGGAACGTACTGACGTATTGAACACGACGAATAAAAAAAGGGAAAAGGGAAAGAAGATGAAGTCAGCGTAATTAGCGAAACAACCGCCAACGCAGAAAATTCTTAAAAGCTGTTCAAGCGATGATGAGGAGTTGAGGGGTGAGAGGGCGTTTCTATATAGAAACGACCAATGATGTGTAAGCGTAAGTTGTAAGTTCACTCCACTACGTAAGAAGGAGAGGAGACAGAAATGTTCCACATCCCCAATAATTGACCAACAAGTTTTGAAAACGGACAACGAAAAGAGGCTTTTATTAAATGTACATTTACCACTCTTTGCCACCGAAGCGATAAACGCATTTCATTGCAGAAGTTATTGGCAATGGAAAAGTAAACAAAAAAGGCTTGTTACGTTTTGTTTACGGAACCAATGAGGTAGTTCCACGAGTCAGAACTTATTCATAAAACTATTTCTCAAGGTTTATAGTCATCCATTAATACGGCAGTATTCAGTGGCGGATCCAGCATTTTATCAAGGTTTGGGATGGGGTTTCGGATCAACAATTTTTACCTCCCTGGATTGAGGGGGAAGGGGATTGCACAGAGTACACCGTGCAGAGACAAAGAATGATGTAGGAGTCCCTTTTTATGGTTATTGGTTCTAAAATCCCTGCCCGTCTTTCGTTTTTAGGAGCTTGTGCATTGGGCATTTGCCCTCAGTGGTCAGTTCCATGACTATTTTCTACCAACGAGTAGAACGTAATCTAACAAGATTAATGTAACAAACTTATTCAGCTCCATGAAACCTATGGAATGAGACCATGTAAATATGAATAAGTATACCATACGTGAGAGCAGCCCATTTACGGAAGAAAATGGAAAGTCATATTTCCATAGTACCTTTTTTCCGACGCGATTTTCACCTATTTACCATAGGGAAGACATTTGAAATCAGTGGAAAAACTTCCTTATATTGTAAGCTTTCCAACAATGTGTACAGGTTCATATAGTTACAGATTTTTCCCGCTGATATGTAAGCAATCAACTTTACAAAACAAGCCAGGAAACGTGAAACAAATGCATTTCTTCGACCACATTTAATTAACGTGAATCAGCGCTATTTCTCAATTCTAGCCGTGAATGTGTGTTTTCTCTGAGTACTAGCCGCAAAATGTCCTTTTCATGGATTTCATCCGCGAACGAGCACTTTTTCTCAAGACGTGCCCCCCCCCCCACTCAGGATCTGTGCCGGGCTGGCTGCCCACCCCACAGGCTGGCTACGCCCCTGTTCCACTGATTTCAAAATTTTTCTTCCCTATAGCGTAGAGGTGCAAATCACGTCGGAAAAATGAATGGAAATATGAGCCTCAAGTTTTCATTGGTTTTATTCTGCCTAGATAATTCGTGATCACCCTATATGAGCAAGGTGGAATAAGCGAATTCTTATTTTACAATTAACCACTAACACTTGAAGGGAAACTTTTTCGGACTTCGATTTATTTCGGCGATTGAGCACAACATATACAAATCCAGATTTATGAAGTGCATTCCTTTTGTCTTGTAATAAAGGAAAAATGTTTTAGTTAGTGTTGTGAGGTTTGTGAGAAATTTTCAAGTTTTTGAATGATTTGAATAAATCTTGTAATGGTATGGTTAAATGACCGGTACGTGTGATTGTTGGGCATTTATTTCGTGTTCTGTTTTTCGCAGAAAGAACAAAAAAAGTCAGCCATTCGTAAACTTCAAACGAAAAAAGGTGTGTGTTAGCAGTTCAGTTTTTCTGTGGTGTGGAGTAGCAATTGGATCGCCTTAGAAAGTTTTTTTGCAGCATCATCATAGACCAAAGCACCCTCACCTATCCCTTCTCAAAACATAACTTACCCCTTCCATAAAAAAAAACCAAGTTCTCCCACTACCACAGCCACCACACTCCGAGAAGAAAGTATTACAATAGAAGAACCAAACCAGAGTAGGCAGAAGCGCAAACTTATTAAATCTATGTTCTATGGCTCCCAGACGAGAGAAGAAGGGGGGTAAAAAAAGCGCTGTTCAGTAAGTATTCCCTTAATTCAATCGTAATGCAAACAATAACTAATTTCAGCTTTCGTTTTCATTAGATTCCAAAAACAATTAATTGTTGATGGGATTGAAGTGCTTTCCCCCGCCGATATCAATGATATCGCCCGACTGGTGACTGAGGTAATTAACACGCCGATGAACATATTCAACAGAGTCGTCCAAACTATTTTTTTATATTTCCAGAAAATAAGTGCAATGCGGGAGACGAACCGCAATACAGCACCAGTCCCATGCCCCCCGCCGCCACCATTACCGCCAATGGCAATTTATTATCCCGACATCATGCTGCAACAACTGCAGCAGCAGCAACAACTGCAGCAGCAGCAGCAGCAACAACTGCAGCAGCAGCAACAACTTCAGCAGCAGCAGCAACAACTGCAGCAGCAGCAACAACTGCAGCAGCAGCAACAACTGCATCATCCTCATTTCTTTTAATTAAATAATGTAATAATCTTTTTATACTATTATAATAATAATATTTTAAGACTTTTCCCAAAGTTTTTCGCCATTCCTTTTGACCGTGGCGGAGTTTTGAGTGTTGCTGCCCCAGATTACGCCCATTTACCCCCACCCCGTTCACGAACGAGGAATTCTCGACGCTGGCGGATAGTTTTCCCTTGTTGTTTAGCCTCCTACGGATATTTTAAGACTTTTCCCAATGTTTTTCGCCATTCCTTTTGACCGTGGCGGAGTTTTGAGTGTTGCTGCCCCAGATTACGGCCATTTACCCCCACCCCGTTCACGAACGAGGAAATGTCGTCCCTAGCGGATAGTTTTCCCTTGTTAATTATCCTCCTACGGATATTTTAAGACTTTTCCCAAAGTTTTTCGCCATTCCTTTTGACCGTGGCGGAGTTTTGAGCGTTGCGGCCCCAGATTACGGCCATTCACGGTCATTTACCCCCACCCCACGCACGAACGAGGAAATGTCGACCCTGGCGGATAGTTTTCCCTTGTTAATTATCCTCCTACGGATATTTTAAGACTTTTCCCAGAGTTATGAGTTATGTAACAGTCGACAGAAAAGTTTCAGATAAATCAATGTGCCCTAATTCGCAATAATTTCTTGTATCCCCTTCAACGTAATCCGTGGCAGCTCACGCTCGTTACCTCTACCCTCTACAATAACATCCCACCACCTTATCAGTTATTGTTGAATTATCTTCCATTTAGGCTGTCCCTAGAGCTCATTTCTTCAATTTCTAGTTTTGTTAGCTTTTCAATTTGTTAGCTCTAGACTCAGGATTCATTTTTAGGGCAGATTTAGGGCTAACTTCACACTCGTGTGGGAAGGTTTTTACATTTGGTTGAAAGTGGGAGAGCACAGTGAGTCTGTGGGAAGCGATCAGGAAGGAAACTGGTTGAGTGGGTTTTTCATGAGAGATTTTGGAATGTTTACCACGAAGAAATAAATAAATAAATGAAAAAATTATTGGTTAATATTATTTTAACTGTACAAAAACAATGATTTTTCAACTAAACGACCATTATTGGAGATGAAGAACGTGAAGAATTGTGATGTTGTTGGTAGCACTGCTGGCGGAGCACGTTTTCAAGTAGGTACATTTGATTTGAAAATTGTTTTGATCATTAAAGTAGAAAAGATGCTGTCTGACGCAGAAGAAAACGTTCTACTTTACGGCGACAGGTATTTACTTACTTTATATCATTCATTCAAATTTAAAAATTGTGAAATAATGACTCGAATTATTGAACTCATTGTCTTATACTCAAGATTAGTATCAAATTATGATATTTAGTGAGAATTTAAATGTGTTCCTGGTGTGTTAATCACAGTTTATACTCGAGATGAGAGTCAATTATTATTGAAATTGGGATTGGTTTTTAAAATTAACGTACCTTGAACAATGTTCGATAGATTTGGACGGTGTTTTATTGCCTTGGTGATGATTCGTTTATTCCACATCCAGGATGGATGTTGAAGAAGGAGGCGAACCATTGCCGCCTCCTCAGGCACCTCCACGCAGGAGACAACAGCAGCAGCAGCAGCAACAACAACAACAGCCGCAGCAGCAGCAGCAGCAGCAACAACAACAGCCGCAGCAGCAACAACAACAGCCGCAACAACAAATAGCGGCTGATGCTGCTGCTGTTCCTGCTGCTGGTGAAGTCGCCCCCCCGGCCGTGTAAGTATGACACGTGAAAATCCATAAATGAAATACCAATGTATAAATATATGATTTTTTTTTAGTTATTTAGAGCTAGAGGTGGAAACAACAGAAAGCGCCGGTGGGGGCGGCGTCAAGGTGGCGGCCACCTCCAGCCACAACTAAATTCGTTGTGGGGTGGTAGTAAGTGAGTATATGGTTCTTGTAATTGGTTGATCAAGACGGGAAGTAAGGTACGTGATAATTAATTTGACATTTCTCGTCTTTTCTCACAGCATAGTCCATGCTGGTGGCATAGTCCACCAACACTTTGTAGCAAATTATATCACCCCACGACCAAAGCGCTGGGGGTGGCACAATGGAGGAGGCGGCGGCCGTGGAGGAGGCGGCGGCCGTGGAGGAGGCCGCAGCCGAGAAGGTGGCGGCGGCGATGGAGGTGGCGGCGGCGATGGAGGTGGCGGCGATGGAGGTGGCGGCGGCGATGGAGGTGACGGCGGCGATGGAGGAGGCGGCGGTGGAGTGTAGATAGGTGTAAATATTTTGTAAATATATTATTTAGTTTTTTCCTTTTGTTATTTATTGGATCGAATCCGATGAAAACTCAAGCATCATCCCCTAAGGCGTACTAATTGAGTGCAATAGCAGTCAGGGGGGGTAGGGGGTTGAAAAAAAAGAGCATCCCACAACTGATGAAAATCTAAAAATCATTTCGTAAGCAGTGGCTAAAAATCATACCCTAATACGGGGGAGCCGAAGGGGGTTGAAAAAAAATGTCACCACTGAACTGACGTCACATTAAATTTTAGAAGGTTCTAAAACACCTAAATACGGAATTTGAGTAGATTCTGAAGAAAATCTAAAAATCATCCCCTAATCTGGGGGGGGGGGAAGAAGAGGGTTGAAAAAAATGGTTACCCTTTAACTGACGTCACATTAAATTTTAGAAGGTTCTAAAACACCTAATTCCGATGAGTAGATTCTGATGAAAATCTGAAAATCATTTCCTAAGTCGCGGGGGAGGAGGGGGTTGAAAATAATTTTCACCCCCCAACTGACGTCATATTCTTTTTTCTAATGTCAAACAACCTCTAAATACCAAATTTGAGTGGAATCTGAAAATATGAAAAATTCAACCCTCGTCGCCTGCAGTCAAATTTAAGATTTTTCGCGGGGGGGCCCCTGTCGAGAAAAATTAAATTGGCCAAACGGACCCCATTTTCGTTTTTAGATAATTATGAAACCCTTATAAACTGAATTTCAAGTGATTCTGAAAATATCGGCGAAACAGCCCAAAAATTTCACCAGATAGTATGGAGAACAAAAATTTGAAAATTTCTTTTTTCAGTTTCGGCGATTTTTGAGGTTGAAATAAATTTTCATCATTTTCTTGGGTATTTTTCCTGGATAGGCTACCGTATAGTGGAAATTTTGAGACCCTGCCGATAACGATAGGATGATTTTGGAAGGAGCTACGATTTTTCAAAGTGTGAAATTTTTTGGCAATTTAAATTTGAAATTTGACCGATTTAAAATTTTTTTAAAAATCTGAAAAAATCAGCATAAATCAACTTTGCCCCTTTCCACCTTGTGTCAAAATTTATTTATTTATTTATTAATTACACGGACATAGTCCAAATACAAATGATAGTACAAAAAAAGGAAACAGTTGGTAAGAAGTTGGAGTATATATGTTAAGCTAAAGATGACATCAAACATGAAACTATAGTATGTAGGTAATAACAAATTATAATGGATGTTGTGTATAAAGGATATTTAATTTCTAGTCAAGTAATCAATAACTTTCCCTTTGTAAACAGTAATGGGGTCAAAAAATATATCAGTACCCATTTGCTGTGCAATGAGATTGGCATCCCTGGGCAACCTAAGAAGGGGCCTATTATGCAGACAGTTAGTAGGGGCGAACGGAACATGGAAGGTGATGCAGGACCGGCTAATCACACGAGAAAAACTAAAATTGAAAAGAGATAGAAGATCGGGAGAGTCGATGATATTATTGATGATTTTATAAAGAAGAGACTGGTCGGCAACGATACGACGGTAAGAGAGCGGAGTAATATTACAAGTGTTGAGTAATGAGTTGTAGTCGATCTGGTCAAAAGGGACTTTCGTTTTAAAGGCAACATAACGCAGAAAAATGTGTTGTATGCACTCTATCTGGTGGTTGTAAACAGCATAATAAGGTAACCAAACTACTGAAGCGTATTCGAGTTGTGGCCTGACAAGGGAAGTATTAAGAAGGGTGATGGCTTTAATATCAGTAAATTCACGGGTATTACGCTTAACAAAACCCAGTGCTTTACGAGCTTTAGAAGTGATGTAGTCGAAGTGGTCGTGAAATTCCAGCTTACGGTCCAAAATCACCCCCAGGTCTCGTATGGTATGAACGCGGGTCAGAGAAACTCCATTTAAACTATAATTAAAGATAATTGGGTCATCGATACGGTGGAAAGTGATTGTAGAGCACTTGGATACGTTTAGATGTAAACAGTTAGTAGTACTCCAAGCTATGAGGGAATCGAAACTGGATTGCAACTTTGAACAGTCCTCACGAGATGCTACCCTCAAAAAAACCTTGAGATCGTCCGCAAAGAGCAAACACTCAACGTCAGGAAATATTTTTGGGAGGAAACTGCAGAAAATTGAAAAGAGTAAAGGGCCAATATGTGATCCTTGAGGGACACCCGAATGGGCAAGAAACGGTTGTGAAATGCAACCCTTAAGCCTGACCATCATTTCACGATTCGTTAGGTAGTCTGTAATCCAGCTCAAGAACTTAGAAAGGCAATTAAGTGAGGATGAGACAGTTTGTCGAAGGCTTTGGAGAAGTCTGTAGCAATAGAATCCACCTGACAACCGTTCGCAACTGCTCTCATGATATATTCCTCGTAAATAAGCAGGTTAGTCACGGTTGAACGCCCCTTAAAAAAACCGTGCTGCACAGCCGGTATTGTAGAGGCAAAAAGAGGTGTGATTTGGTTTACTAATAGTTTTCCCATGATTTTGGGAATTACAGAGATGCTAGAGATACCCCTATAGTGACAAACTTCGCTTTTACTCCCACCTTTGTGAATTGGAGTAATATATGATTTTTTCCAAATCGCAGGGAAACTTCCTAATGAAAGGGACCTATTAAATAGTATTGTTAGTGGGGCTGCCAGACTACTCCAACAGTTTTTCAGGAGAATGGGCGGAACTCCATCAGGTCCCATTCCCTTATCGATAACAAGGGCGCTAATTGCGGAAAGGACCTCAGACTCAGAGACTCCCGGACCTCCCAGCTCCACGAGCTCCTCAGATGGATAATTGGGGGACCGAGACTTCGGAACTTCGAAGACAGACGAAAAATATTTTGCAAAGAGCTCGACTATTTCATTAGGTGTATCTGCCGTCTCCCCCGAATATGTAAGACGCGATGGGATATCGTTACTACCACTATTGTAATTAACATAGTTCCAAAACATTTTTACATCGATGGAAATACACTGTTGGACATTATTCAAGTACACCTTATACAGGTTTTTAGAAAGTAGCTTGCACTCGCTCCTAAGCTGAGAAAACTCTAGGTAATCATGATTGGGACCAAGAGCTTTTGTAACGAGCGTGAGCCAGGTTTTTCAGTTTGACTAGATGAATTAAATCGGAGGAGAACCATTTCGGAAATTTAGAATTAATTATTTTAGTTCTGGGTACAAATCTAGCGATGGCATCATTAATGACCTCATAGAACAGTTCAACAGCCATATCCAACGGTTTGGATAAGCAATAACCCCAATCATACGAGCCCAGATATTCGTTCATGAGTTTGTAATCACCCTTTTTAAAGTTGTAATGAAACTGCTGAGGCAGATGCAAAGAAACAGGATTCAAAGAAGTTTGAAAATAACATTCAAAGGGAGGATGGGCTACATCAATACTAGTAACGGGTGGACAACTCCTCAATACAAGGGAATCAATATCGCTAAGGCATAAATCCAAAACATTATTGAAAACATTTGGAAGAAAATTAAATTGTTTTAAATGAAAAAGACGACTAGCCTCGATGACAACTTTCGCCCTCGATCCGACAACACGAATCACTTTGTTCCACGAGTCCCATGGAACGTTTGGTATATTATAGTCACCCACAATCAAGACGCTGAATTCCGGGTAAGTTGAGGTTACCAGTTCAAGATCGATGAAGTGTGACTCGAGATGAGAAGGAGGCTGGTACTGGGGAATGTACGCGCAACCAAGGATTATGCGAAGTTCTGGCAGAATTACAAAAACGTGCTCGGCAGAATCGGAAGGGGGAACCCATTTGAAAGATTTGATATTCTTTGATACAGCAACTAGGACTCCGCCTCCGTGAGATTTGAAGAGATTATTTTTTGACGATCTGTCAGTTCTGTAGACGCAGTAATTCAAGAGCCGAAGTTCATTGGAATCGACCAACTCGGAAAGCCAGGTCTCGCTGAGGGCGACAATATCACGTGAGATGTAACTGGTGTTTTGCCGAAATTCAGACAGCTTAGTGTTTAGGCCTCGGACATTTTGGTAAAGTAATGAGATAGAGCGAGAAGCAGGGGGAATCAAGAACTGATTGAGCCCCGGGCAACTGCGTTTTTTAGACCCTGAACAATACGAGGAACGCCGTGTACGTATTTGATGGTTATTCCTTGTTCCCCTTTCTCGAGTCGAGATTTAAGAGAAGCCCGCAATTTTGTTAGAAACGCACGTTCTTTTGGAGTTTTATCGGAAGAAATGCTCATAGTAGAGGGGAGACGATTTTTGTTCGCCATAATTATTTTCGAGACATTCGCAGGTGAATCAAGAATGACCTTGATAATTTGAACCCTCTACGACGAATATAACCCGGTCAAATTGAAATTTGTATAATTTTGAAAAGTTTCGGCGGCGAATCTAGGTTGACCCCTCCCCCACACCCACTCTTAGGTTGGCTTAATTTTCCTATACTTCTCCAGTCAACTTTAGGCGTCATTTTGACCGGGAAGGAGTGGGAATTTTGGGGTTTTAACGGCCGCCTTTTTGTACCGAGACCTGGCGAGTCGACTTTGTTTCGGGGCAAAAATCGATTGGAGGACCGGGGGTGGGGGTAAATTGCGATTTTTCAAATTTAAAAATCTTCGAATTTTTTTTCCGGACAAAACGTGTTATAACTCGAGTTTGGGAGCGAATTTTCAAATTCGGCGAGCGTGGCGTTGTGGGGAATTTAGTTGCGAAGATTTTAAGCCGTTAAAAACGAAAATCGGATAAAAATTGTGGGAGGAGATAGTTTTGGCGCGGAATTAGACGTTTTATCAGGAATAACGTTAGCACGGGAACGGCACGCGGACCTGTAGGGTCAAATTTTGTTGCCATAGGAGAAATCAACGATAATGAGAATATAATATTATTTCCTTCATCTGACACTATCCTGATGCCCTCAGAGATCAGCGAGAATTTGAAAGAAGCTACCATTAATTATTCTGACGAATTAGATAAAGGCGTCATCGACATAGTCAAGAATATTGATGGTGACTTCGAATTTAGCTCTTCGCAGCCAAACAAAGATGATAATAATCACATCATGGCTTTTTCCAGTGATGACCATTTAGACTGCTTTGATATTTCGAATAATGTTCCACCAATAACTAACTGCGGTTGTAGTAATGTAAATTCGGACTTCTCCGACTCACGTGAAGAAGAATCAACTAAGATTGTAAAGTTACTATTGCAGGAGATGGTTGATTACGTAGGAAAATCAGTTTGTGACGGCAAGCCTCAATACACGAAGATAGGAGAAATCAGGAAGAGAAGAAAATTTGATAAAACCTTGCAGAAGAGACGGGAAGAAAAGGAACAAAAAACTAAATCGAAACATACCGTGAAAGCCCCCTCTTGCCCCAAAAATTGCAGGAAGGAATGCTCTAGAAAACTGGACCCCAACCAACGAAAGATGATCAATAATCAATATTGGTCAATGACGAACGATGAGAGGCGGATTTTCATTTCCTCGTGTGTGTCAGCGTCTGGAGTAAAACGTAGACGTGGTGGCGATTGCAACCAAAGAAACAAGACAGTTACCTATTTCCTGAAAAATACGGACGGAGAATTGATTCTAGTTTGTAAAAACTTCCTCTTGACCACACTCGGATACGACAAGAGTTATTACAAACGCTCTGAGAACAAGCAACGATCCAGAGTCAAATATTCGACCACACAGTGACCGCCGGAGCAAACACGCGAAGACACCCAAGCTGGACCGCGAATTGATCAGGGTACACGTAGAATCTTTCTCACCTACTGTGTCTCATTATCGAAGGGAACATGCACCCAACAAACGATATTTACCGAGCGACATAACAATTACAAACATGTACGACGATTTTATGAAGACTCATCCTAATTTGCAAGGGAAGTGTTCCTACGAGATGTATCGGAAATTTGTTAAGGACGACATGAACATTTCCTTCACAACCCTAGGGCACGAAGAATGTGAAGAATGCGAATGTTTCAAGTTACATGAGCACAATGCAGGGACTTTAGAACCGGGTTGTTCCAAGTGCACTGAATGGCTGAATCACAAGAAGAAGTATGAAGCAGCTCGAACCGAGTACAGACAGAACGCTGATAATCCTTCTCCAAATACAAAATATTACTGTGCCGACCTTGAAAAGGTAATCATGCTGCCGCGAATGGAGATGTTCAAACGTGCAATTTTTTGTCAAAGAATAGTGGTATTTAATGAGAGTTTCGTTCCCATAGGCAAACGCGAGGCGTCCAAGACACCATTTGCATGCTTGTGGCACGAATGCATTTCGGGCAGAAAGAAGGAAGACCTGATAAGCACGTTTCATGCGTTTTTCCTGCATTCAAGAGATGCTCCGGCAATTGTCCTCTGGCTAGACAACTGCTCTGGGCAAAATAAAAATTGGAGTTTATTTTCGTATCTGGTGTACATTGTAAATTCAAATGAAATTGCGACTGAGACAATAACGTTTCGTTATTTTGAAACCGGCCACACTTTCATGGCAGCTGACAGCTTTCATCATCAGGTGGAACTGTCTCTTAAGAGAAAAAAAACCGTATACGAGTTCCCTGACTTCGTTGAATGTGTGCAAAACGCAAACTCAAAAAAAGTAATAGTGAAAGAAATGAAACAGGATGATTTCTACCTGTGGGAAGATAAATCATCATCCTACAAAATCAACAAAATACAACCCAGACCATATCTCAGAGATATGGTTGAAGTGGCGGCCAAGAGAGGCCTACAAACATTGGAATATCGGACCAGTTTTACTACACAAGAGACTTTCACCATGGATTTCCTCAAAAAGAAGAAAGCCAAGACATCTACTTCTTCAATGAAGACCTCGAACATCCCTGAACCCAGGGGAATCAGTGAACAGCGCAAACACATGATAATCAAGAGTCTGATTCCCCTAATGCCGGATCACAGGAAAACGTTTTGGTTGAACCTTCCCACCAACAACGCCAGGAACAACTTTGGAAGTGATGAAGACTGAATGATTTTTTCCTTCCAAAATTTTTAAATTTTCAATTTTAAGTAGGAATATCTTCAATTTTACACGTTCAATCAATTTTATCTATATGATACAGAGAAATTTCTTTTTAATAAAAAATGTGTACCTAACTCTTTCTTTATTGAAATGTATGATTTGATTTTTTATATCAAGCAGGCAGTATGTACTCGTAAATATAGAAAAATATTATTCTGAAGGGGACTAATGTTCACTTCTCAAGTAGGTACCTACTTTTTACCCAATCGCCCTCAGTAGGAAGAATATTGATGTTGATGAAGTAAAAAATGGACTTTTACTAGGCTAAACTGCAGCATCCACCACCTTGAGGCAGTTACTGCATTCTAGTGTAGTAACATGAGATAATTTTCTAAGCAAGAATGCAGTACCCACCATTTAAAGAAAAAGAGAGCTAAAATCCCCTATTTTACTACACTGAGATTGTTTAGCCCCCATTTTGCACTACTAGATGTCACCCCCTGCGAATAAAAAATTTTTTTTAAAGGTGGCTTTACAGAAAACGAAAATATGATTTTTTCTCGGAATCGAAAATTTGGATTTACTGCAAACTAAGTTAGCACGGCAGTATAACAGATACCATATCTACCATACAGATATCATATCTAATCATGCTTGTTTAATTTTAAAAAAGGCATGAATGGAACTTACTTATTAACGGAAGCGTGTATGTGGAAGTGTGTTGGGCTTGGGAGATGCGAGATGGTAGCGTTACGAAGCAGTTCATGAGAGGGGGCATTAATTTCCACTTCCATAAAGTCATCATTCGAAAAACCAAGGTCATCTTGGTTATGGTTAGTGTGTCGTATTCCCTTCTAAGCAACCTCGTCCATCCTTCACGCACACTCGCATACTTGATCACTTTTTTCGAACTTGCAATTTGAATCTACTCGAGAGGTGCACTAATGATCCGTTTAACCAGCTTTTTTATAGCGCCAAAGTTGTCTGTTTATCCAGTCGACCTTAAGTTGAATGCCACAATGCTATGTTTGGGGGGGGGGGGCGATTAGTTAGGTACGTAAGGACGGCCCATGCTCGGTGCACAAACTCATGTGATTGGTTTATTGTTTCAGGGGCGTGAATAGCCATGTTTGTCCATTTTTTGGGTGTATATAGCCACTTTAAAGGCGTGAATCGTCGTCTGTAGCCTCTGTAGGACGCGAAACGATCAGTTTGATCACTTTGAGACCATGGTGAATATATTTTTATAATTCTTCGCCTTATTTGCGGCGCTGGAAAGTATGCGAGTATGCCATTCTTAGTGCGTGAATAGCAAATTCTAATATTTTTAGGGCACGAATAGCCACTTTAGAAATTTTAAAGGCGTGAAGACATTCTCTGGACAGGAATAATCTGTATAGGGCTTTTCAAAGCGCGAGTAGTCAATTAAAACATTTATAGGCCTCATAGAGATTCAGTTTTACCAATCTTATAGGGCGTGAATAGCTAGTTGGATGAATTTTCTACACGGTGTTTCAGAACATTGCGGCATGCTTTTGCATGCTTAGTCCTGCCCTGAAAATATTATGATTTGACGAAATAAACGTTGGTCAAAAACGAATTCTCACATAGACACGAGCCATTTTGATTTTTTTGCAATTTTGGCGATTTTTCCCTAAAAAAATTCGATTTCTGAACCTTTTACTTGACCAAAATGCATTTATGACCATATGTTCGGAAACCTAATGACAATTCCCATCATAATTGCAACCATTTTCATTTTAATGAAGGAGTTAATATATTTATATATTAATATAGTATTAATAATACGTGACTGACTGATTGTTGACACAAAAATTTCAAAACTACAAAATCACCCGTATCTTTATGGGACATTGTTTTTTACCGACGTTTATTTCGTCAAATCGTAATACTTTCAGGTCAGAAATAAGCATGCAAAAGGATGCAGTAAAGTTGTGACACACCCCATATAGGCTTAGATTTTGATTTTAGACATTTTCAGTGCCAAAATGGACGGATCAGTTATTTTCAATGTGCGAATCGTAAGTTTTGGTTATTTCATGGCTTGGATATTATCAGTTTTTGGTGCGCTTAGTCATGAGTTTTGTTATTTATATGGCGCTAAAAGTACGAAAAGTCAAATGTTTAGTTAAGTCATTTTCGGAGCGAAAATGGTAGCTTTTGCCATTTTTATGACAGGAATAATCTATTCAGTTGTTTGGAGAAAGGGAATCTTCATGAAATTAAGTTTTAAAAAGAGTCATAATAGCAACGAAATTGGCACAACTCCAAGTTCGGCTCGAAAAATTCATTTTGATGTACAGTTCGAGGATTCCGCAACGATACGGGGTAGCGAACATCCTGATTATTATTATGCAGTGGGCCCGCACCCGGCCTAGCCGAGTCCGAAGCGCTACGCCATGCCCTCAGGGTCGGACTCGGAAAAGCCTAATGCGGGTCCGCAAACCTGTCTACGGCATTCACGAACTGAAGGACTCGGACCCCCTCGGCCCTCGAGAATGTGATGCCTGGCAACCTATCGAACATCCTGTTAGAGAGGGTTGACGTTAGCCAACTCATCGCTTTTAGGGGTGAAGAAAATTTTTCCAAACAGTGTCTCTAACCCTATGTGGTTTCGTGAGCTGATTCGATAAAAATCAACCACAAGTCCGTTCGACGATTAGATTTTTAGTTACGACGTAAATTGTACCTGAAATCTTTGTTTTTGCCTGAATATTTCCAAGAAATTCTCACTTCCAACGCTAGGGATGAAGTTTACGATTTTAGTTCATAACTCAAAGAATATTGATTTCAGAGAATTTAGCTATCTTGCATTTCATTCAGCACCAAAAACAACATCAGGAACCACAAATGAAACAACTCCATCAATAAATTTAGGGCGTGAGGATTTAAAAAAAAAAAAAAAGTAATCAAGTCAAAAGCAACGTTTTTATTACAAATTATGCCATAACTTGAGAAGTACTCAGCCTATGGACTTGAGACTGATTTTTATCGACTCAGGACACACAACACAAGATTAGTCACCCCGGGTGGGAAATTTGTGTCGTCCCTTATGTGGATAAATTGGCAAATGTCTACCCGCCCTTAAAAATTGGTTCCCCACAACGTATCGTTGCGGACTATTCGAATCCTCGAAGTAAACATCTAAAGGAATTTTTTAAGTCACGTTCGACATTGCGCAGAATTTTGAAGCTATGCTGGCATTATTTTATGTAATATAGGAAATTTTTAAATTCGTTTTAAAGTTTTATTTCTATAATTTCCAGGAAAAGAAATGGGAATTACTAAAAAAGCAAAATTTTTCAACCTTATAATAATGAAATTCCGTGATAAATTAGCTTTGTTGGAGTAGAGCGACATAGTTTTAGGCGTGGCAGAAATTTTGAAGGGGAAATATGGATTATCCAGTCCTCCCCTAAACATTTCAAGGCAAATGTCACGAACTATTGTTGCTGGATTGCTCAAAACTCACGAATTTCTGCCAAGCAACAATGGCCATGAGCATGAGTTTGCTACTCTTGCCCATAAGTTTCGTTGCAAGTACAATCGAAACGGCAAAAACATTATTGACAAGGTGAGTCAAATAATGGTTGAGTGGGGTTCACCTTCAATGGAAGACGAAGAGGATACTGAGGCATCAAATCAAAAGGAAAATAAGTCCTCACCTGCCCATGAGGCATCACGCCCAATTACGTGCAGTGACGATACTTCCAAATCGTTAGTTGCGGATTTTGTTGATTGCGACATGCCAATTGTCTCTCCGTGTGTTGACGAAGTCCACTAATTGCCTGATCTTTCTAATGAAGCGGCACTTGGAAGCACTCCTGTTATTGCTACAAGGTGTAACAAGAGAATAGATTGCTTCATTAAAGAATCGAAGTGTCTGAAGAAATGAAATGTGCCATACTCTCAGACAGCTGGGGTGGTGGGAAGTGTGAAAACTGCCCAGATCGTTCATTTTCAGCCAGTCTTTCATTTTTCATTGTCTTATTTGGGGACCGACCAGTTCAGCGACTCATATCACTCGAATCAGCATACTGTAAAGGACGTGTGGTCAAATTTTGAGGCAATTCTGTCGCCGGACTTGGAACCTGGGGTGGTGGGAAGTGTGAAAACTGCCCAGATCGTTCATTTTCAGCCAGTCTTTTATTTTTCATTGTCTTATTTGGGGACCGACCACTTCTTATATGGGGAATATATAGTTAGTTAGCATCTTTATTTGCTTGCTTTAGAGTAATTTTCCGGCGTTCCGAAAAATATTAGCGTCTGAATTTGCTGTTCATAGAATTGACTTTCCAAAAAGGGGCTAAAAGGGGCTAAGTTCACGCCCGTAAAAAAACAAGGCTCAAAGAGCATCGTGGGATGGAAAGGTGAGTACATAAATTAATTTAATAATGCATGAGTGTTCTCGCGGAAAAATAGGAAAACATCTAGGGGGCAATTTGGGAGGTGGAAAAAATCGTGCATAGAGCAGTGGCGGACCCAGCATTTCATCAAAGGGGGGGGGGGGGGTTCTGACCTGCGATCTGTATAAGCCGATAATTCATGTTTTGGTTAATTTTAAACGCGAATTACCGTTTTTTTTTCTACAATTTATCCGCGGTTTTAGAGCTTTTTCTCAATTTTAGTCGTGAAGCAACGTTTTACCTTGCGAATGAGCTATGTATTTTTCTTAATTTTATACGTGATTTAGCACTTATTCTCACTTCTGTCCGTGAATTGTTTGTTAGAGTTAAACGAAGAGTAATTTTTCTCAATAATTTCAGCCGTGAATTAGCCATTCATCTCAATTTTAGCACAAAATTAGCGATATTTTCAATTTTGGTCTGGATTAAGTGGGCACTTTGCGGAGGTGTGAATTGTAGCGTTTTCCATTTGCACAAAAATCCGAGGGGCGTCAAAATCCAACATTAAAAACGATAATTTACCACTGTAGGCCACGGGCGGGCCATTGTGAAAGGCTCAGCGGGCCACCTCTTGGCCCTCAGGGCCCTGGGTTAGACACCCCTTTTGTAAAGTTTTAAAGTTTTCCAACAGCCAGACGATTTTTCCTCGCCTAGTTAGGTCCGAAATTTTTTTTTAAGCCCAATTCCAGCCGTATACCCAATGAGTTAACTTAGCGCCATCCAAAAAAAACATTTAAAAAAAAGTTAGAATAAATCAACTACTAAGATGAAACAATCCTGCGCGAAGTTGGCATTCGCCTACCCAGTCGAAGGCTGAACGAAGAGGGTGTGAATGAAAATGAGAGAATCGGCTGAGCCACGCGACGCATGGATAACAAGAGAGGTGGGAGTAGTTTGAACTGTTTGAAGGCTGCATGAGGAGTGACCTGACAAAGTGACAATGGCAGTCAATGTTCAGTTCGTTTACGTTTACAACATACATACAAGTCACCGAGCCCCACCACTACTCCCCACTCCTTACCAATACCCCGCTTTGTGGTGCCAAAGCCTCCCTCTCATAATACTTCACTACTGCCCGCGAAAAAGAGGATAACACCAGAAATAACTTTTTTTCAGGACGATTTCATTAAGTTTCATAATAGCCTCTTAATCGAATTATGCTCCCTTTAGCTAATAAGTGGAATTTTCTAGTCATTTTTACTTGAAATGTTAAAGTGTGATCAATAAATGAAGTAAATATTTGAATAATTTAATATTAATGTCAAATATCCTTCGCTAACGTCGCGTGCATAAGGTGGTAGTGGTATGTGACTTGAGTCGTTTTTCCCCGGCTTCCAGGCCTGTCGGAAGATAGTTTCACGCTCTCATCATGCCTATTTTTCATTCTTAATAGGTCATTATCTTCATTTAAAAAAAGAAATCCATAAATATCATGAAATTAGTTAGTGGTTCATAGGAGTAGTATCCATTATAGTCCAGTCGAATTATAATTTTACCTTGGTTTTTATTTTTTATTTTGCACATACAGGGTGATTCAGGAGGAGATGCATAATTATACTGAAGTATGTTGTAGTACTAAGTATTTGCGACCAAAATTACGCTATGAGCGTAGGGTCGCAAATGCTTTCCTTCTGAGTTACAAGTACAATTGTGTTTTTTCAGCGAGTGCCTACTTTTTCTCCAAAAACTCGATTTCACGGCCCAACCGCTGGGCTTGGAAAAAAAACTGTTGACGTTTTTGGAAAAAGCACAAAATTTCACTTCTGGAAACAGTGTTCTGCATCGCTGTTAACGTACTTCAGTATTTTTTATGGTATTCCACAAATGACGAAAGTAACCTTCTTGAAATTTTTCCTACAATTCAGCGACGATTTCGTACGTTTACACCTTGTTTTTTCGGATTATATGTTTGATATCTCTGAAAATTGGACCAACATTAATTTTGAGGAGATCATTGGAAAGCTCACAAAACCAACATGTTTTTGTGATATTGGGACCGTATTGGAAGCATTGTAAATTTGACAGAAATCGTCGCTGAATTATACGTGAAATTTCAAAAAAGTAACTTTCGTCATTTGTGAGAAATCATAAAAAATACTTAGGTACGATTACAACTATGTAGAACACTGTTTTCTGAAGTGAAATGTTGAGAACTTTTCAAAAACGTCAACCGTTATGTTCCAAGATCAGCGGTTAGGCTGTAAAATCGAGTTTTCGGAGAAAGAGTAGCCAGTCGCTGAAAAGACACAATTGCACGCGTATCTCAGAAGGAAAGCATGTGTGACCCTATGCTCAATGGGTGGTTTTGGTCGCAAATACTTCGCACTCGGTTTTGGCGAACACTTGCTAGCGAGCATCATGGTAAACCTATGTAGAGTACTTTTCAGTTACTCGGGATTTCTTCAAATTACCTGTGAAGGGTTACTATTATATTGTACATGAGCATTTTGGGCGCTCTGCAGCTTTTTATTATACCCGTTCCATAAGCTTTTGTTTATTCCGTAAGGTACCCTTTGGTGAGAAGTACTAGTACTTTTCGGTCATTCGGGTTATTTCTTCTAATTACTTGTGAAGGGTTACTATTATATTGTACATGAGCATTTTTGGCGCTCTGCAGCTTTTTGTTATACCTGTTCCGTAAGCTTTTGTTCATTCCGTAAGGTACCCTTCGAGGAGAAGTACTAGTACTTTTCGGTTATTCGGGTTATTTCTTCTAATTACTTGTGAAGGGTTACTATTATATTGTACATGAGCATTTTGGGCGCTCTGCAGCTTTTTATTATACCCGTTCCGTAAGCTTTTGTTCATTCTGTAAATTAGTACAACCCTTCAGGAAGTTCTACAATGACGTTAGATCTTGCTTTTTCAAATTTTATCCCTAAAATAACCCCAAAGTACTTTAGAATTCGAATGTGTTTTAAGGTAATTTCAGGGATGAACTTTTGAAAAGCAAGATCTAACGTCACTGTAGAACTTCGTGAAGTTTAAAATAAGAATTTGAAATCGAATATTGATGCAGAAATGGAGACAAAATGTATGTGCGAAGTTTAGGCGAGGGGTGACTGGGAACGGGTCGAAGAAACCCGCCTAAAACCCCCCCTTAAACCCAACAGGCGAGCGGTTTTGACTTAGTTTGGGCTGAAACAACAATGTTCGTGCCTTTTTCAGCATTGTACACAATGGGTGAGGTTTTGTCGTCTGGCTCGTTAACTAATTGAGTTTGAGCCAAGTTCAAAGACGGTCTAGTTATAACCTCGTTCTATATTTTGCTTCAGAGACGAGACGAGTACGTGCTAGTAAGATTCGTGGAGGATCTCGTTCTCCACGTTTGTCCCTCAACAGAAGTCAAGCCTGTAAAGAACGTACGTAAAGTGGTTCTCGCCAAATATGGCTCTTTCGGGTACTTCCCAGCTGTTGTCATAAAAAAAGGAAGTATGTCAACCAAAAAATTCATATCTGCAGGGTGAAAGGGGGTTAAGTGTGACAAAACTCAACCAAAACTCTTCCAGATTTTCTTATAATAGGCGAGTCACTTGCTTCCGCGGGGACTTTTTAAAACTTTTGGTGACGGCTCCGGAAATACCACACTGTTTTCTGCGGGAATATTATTTCGTAACAAATTAACCATTTTCTGTTGCTTTGACAGCTAGTCACCCCCCTTCATTTCATGTTGAATTCTCCCGTTTTTAGGCGCTTTTGACCATTTAGATTATTGATTTTGCTTTCTTCCCATAGCAAATTTTCCGTAGATTACGAAACTGCCATTACTTTTGAAAAAATGTGATGTAGAAGCAGAGAAATAACAATTTTTCAGCGAAAAATAAAGTTGCGCCTAAAAATCACAAAAAAATTATTACTCGAAAACAAAAAGAGATAGGCCACTATCCGAATAGGACTTTTATCCCATTTTTGGTGTACTATTACCCAATTTTTTTGTTGCTAATCAAAACCGACCACCCTGTATAAACCAGGAATGCTCACAATGGCCTGAAGTGGCGTGGAGGGGCAGGTCGTCCCCTGATAAACAATCACTCTGTCCCTCTCCTTGTGTAGTTATGGCAACACGGTTCCAACCAAACTGAACGGTTCCAAACTCCACCCCTCTCATTCACTTGGGTACCTTCTGATGGCTATACTTTATCAGCAGTGATGATGAGGAAACTTTAAAGACGAGTAGACGTAGACGCCAACGATACAAGGTGACTAAACTTTACTATAGGTGCCGCAGATTTCCCCCTGCCCATCGGACGGGAGGGGTGGAGACTGACGTCACCAGCAGTCCTTTGCTCCCGATTGCTCACCCTAGAGCAGCTGAGCAAGTTAATTTTGAAATTCAAGTTTATGATTTCTCAAAATTCACAGCCAAATAACAATTAATAATGTACTGGGTCCAGCGCAAAGGCGGATGGGACTGCCCGTGACGTAGGTGAAGGACAGTAATGGCCGAAGATCTGCGGCACCTATAGAAAGTTTAGTCACCTTGCCAACGATATACAAAAGAACTGGATTGCTCATCACTGCTGATAAAGACCAGCTGATAATAGCCATCAAATAAGCTCCCATAGTTGATGAGAGGGGTGGAGTTTCAAAATAAGTGCCATATTGCCATAACTACACAAGGAGAGGGACAGGGTGACTGTTTACCAGGGGACGACCTGCCCCCTCCACGCCCCTCCAGTCCTCTGTGAGCAATCCAGGTTTATATATCGTTGGTAGACGCATACGGCGCCATGTTCGTTCGTATCAGTTTAATAAGAATGGTTGGGGGTGGTTTGTTGACATCAACAAAAGGTGGATTTTACAAGACTGATTATTGATAAGAGCGAACATGGCGTCTGTGATTTTACCTGTCTGATTACAGGTTCTCTAGTGTAGTGATGAGCAATCCAGTTCTTTTATATGTACATCGTTGGGTTCTGGGTTATTAGGTGCGCGTACATGTGAGAGTTACTCGCTCTTGAGACCTTTATCTTTACCTCAAGACCTTTTTTTTGGGGGTAGTGTGATGATGGTTTTGGCCCTTTTGACCTTCAGATTTGAACAACTCGGACGCTGACATTTATTTTTTACGCGCAAGAAAACAGAGAAACGTCAACCAAAGTCTCTTTTGAATGAAAGTAATCGAAAACGACCCCGTATACGATCAGTGTCATTCCAGTCAACTGGTACCTACTTTGGCTGCCAATGCCACATTATTTTATTTGTCACGCTTACCCCCTCCACTACTTCTTTATTATTTTTAGTGATTTATTTGGACTTCTTCTCATGAACTTTCGCCGTCCTGAGCTGGAGGTATCCCTCCAGGAAAGAAAGAAAGAAAGAAAAAGAAGAAGAAAAAAATTTAGATTCTCTGGATATTACACGAGCTCAGGCGGCGAGAGTTCAAAAGAAAGGAGAGGAAGAAAAAACTACAAAAAATAATCTCCAATAATAAAGTATGGCTGGATATTTAGGCCCGTATGCCAATAAGTCGTTCCTCGAAATTTCCTCGGATCCTACTTTCCTCGCGAACTGTAGATTCACATGTTATTTTATGATTTTTCCATATCGTATTAGTTTATTACAGCCTACCTACATTTTTTTAATTTTCTCAATTAAGTTAGACACTTTTCGATCCAATTATTGACAATCAATTAGACTTACTTCGACGCAATGTCCTCCCAAAAAAATGGATTTCGTCCAAAATTAGCCGCCATTTTAGTTCCTCGTTATATTTATCCGTAGCTCAAGAAAAAATGTTAGAGGAAAAGGATTGCCTGGAAACTTCGCAAAACACCAACCCTCGAAAACTTCTGTCTGACGAGAGTGAGTTGTTATCGGTTCAATTATGAAGTCGGTGAGATCATAAATTTCATGTTTTCGTTCTTACTCAGGCACGAATGCGGTAACCAGACACAAAGACGCGAAAGTGCGTGAAAAGCAAGAATCATGGAACGGTCTGCCTAATTACGACTCTGAAAAAGAGATAACTACCACTAATGACATTGGAAAATCCCAAAACGTTTTGGGTGATTCAAGTGAGTTGAAGTGGTGGGGGGGGGGGGTTAGGGGGTGATTATCAAGTCGCTGGGTCTAAAAATTTCACGTTATCGTTCTTTCAGTCAAGAGTTCGGAAGTCGAGGACGCTGAATTCCGCGTAATGCGAGGACCAGGGAACGGTTCGTCCAATTTTGAAACAGTTACAGAGAAAACTGTCGTTAGTGAATGTGAAAAATCCCAGAAAAATACATGCGGTACAAGTGAGTTGATCGCTTCAGTAATCAGATTAGTGGGTCCATAAATTTCACGTTTTCGTTCTTTCTCAGGCACGACTGCAGTAACCAGATACGAAGACGCGAAAGTACGTGAAAAGCAAGGATCGAGGAACGGTCTGTCCGATTTTGACTCTGAAAAAGTGAAAACTGCCACTAATGACATTGGAAAATCCCAAAACGTTTTGTGTGATTCAAGTGAGTTGATATCGCTTCAATTATCACTAGTCTATGGGTCTAAAAATTTCATGTTTTTGTACTTTCACAGTCAAGAGCTTGGAAATCAAGAACGCGGAAGCCCGCGAAATACGAGGATCAGGAAATGATTTGTCCAATTTTGACACGAAAAGAGAGAAAACGGTCGTCAATGATATTGAGTGTGAAGAGTCCCAGAAAAATGCATGTGATACAAGTGAGTTGCACGTTTAAATAATCACGTCAGTGGATTCATAAATTTCACTTTTTCGTACTTTCCATAGGCTCGAGTGCAGTAACCGAATTCCAGGATGTGGAAGTAGGTGAAATGCTAGAATCTGGGAATGGTTTGTCCCAGAAAGTTTTGTGTGATACATGTGAGTAAATATCGCTTTAGTGATCAAGTCGGTCGGTTGAAAAATTTTATGTTTTCATTTTCGCAGTAAAGAATTTGGAAGTCGGCGACGAGGAAGTCCGTGCAATGCAAGAATCAGGGAGCGATTTGTCCGATTTTGACTCGGAGAGGGAGGACACTGCCGTTAATGTCTGGAAAAACCACAAAAAGCTGTGAGTGATACAAGTGAGTTGATATCACTTCAGTTATTTAATCGGCGGTTTTTTAAAAACTGTGTGTTGTCATTTTTTCACAGACCCGAGAAGTAGTTCTCAAGTTAGCACTGGAGGCCATACAAGTAAAATAAAAAAAAGTCGCATTGTCCGTATTGTAAGCAACTGCTCTACAATTTTCCAAGACATTTGATTAATGAACACAGCCAGGAAGCGGATGTTTTCTCCAAGAGTCCTCGTAACACTAAACACTTAAATCGGAGGTAACACTAATCACCAAAAAAATGAAAATGAAGGGTTTATCATTTCACGCGTACGACTAATAATGTGGAAAATATAGGGTACGCATTCTTATCTGTTTACCCCTTTTACTTTCGAAATTCGCCAATCAAACCTTAGTATGTCTTCATTAATAATTAAAGCAAAAATAAATAAATAAGATAATAAATAAATATGTAATAAAAATCACAACTTTTCCTCGAACAATTAACAGAAAAAAGAACCCAGACACTAAAACCGCGTGCGGGAAACCGCCCCAGTAAGTCATTGCTCATAGACGGGCTGTTACGGCTCGATGAATAATTTATGTGAGCCAACTCAACGCCGTACAGAAAGAAACTGTTTTTGAACTGAGCGCAGCGCTACGAGCCTTTCTGGCTGGTCGTAACGATGAAGAAAGCGCACCGGGAGCTGCAGTTAAAGTTACCCGCAAAAACCTGGAAAGGAAGACATGACTGTTATGATTTTGTTTTTCGAGCCACTTTTTATACGGTAGATTAGTGATGAGTCAGCAGCTCGATCCCCCCTAGGGGTTGGTCCCTATGATATTGTTATCAGCTATCTACAATGGGGTTCGATCAGAAAAAATCATAGCTCTCGGGGGAAAAATAATTTAAAATATTTAGCGAAATATTTAACTATAACAACCTCTGGAAAAGATGCTTGGCGGAAGTGTTTCCATGAAAGGAAAGTGTTAAAAACAAGGTGCTGGGGGAGTAATATTGGAGAAAAGTGGTGAGACTCGGTGGCCTGGCCTTCATTCGGGAAGGCATCGTCGCTAAACGGAGCAAAACTGATGGTGAGGAGAGACTTATTAATTATAATTCAAAGTAAAGTTTCCATTTGGTATTAAAGGTTGATGTACTTCCTAAAGGGCATTGCCGTGGGGCTACAAAGGGCAGTAAAAATAAGGAAGAACGTGAAAGCCCTCGCCACGTCAAAGGTTGAGTTTAGCCCGTTATTTGATGGGATTAATTCTCCCATGGTCACTTTTAGGGGTGTTCAGGTGAAGTTTTTGTCGTTTTACTCGGCACTCGAGCGACCCTTTCTCAATTGGAGCTCACTTGCGTTTTAGCTATCTTCCCGTGCGTTCATCGTTTTTACTGTCTCGCCTACTGAAATTTCTTCTTGACCGGCTTGGATTTGACCTCTCTCTGGATTATTGATTTGTACTTGATTGCTTGTGACGGAACTGAAGTGCTTCTGCAGTTCTTGGATAATTGTCTTCTGCCTCGGCTGTCATCTCTCCTTCATTTGCGCATCTTGCAGGTAAGATATTTATTGTTTAATCGACTACGAAAAAAGCGTGATTCACTTTATGTGGGCAGTTTCGATGGCCTTTACGTTATAGATTCAAGGAATCGGCCTTTTTTAAAGTGGTTTCCGTCCCGCTAACGTCTATTTTTCGTTACAATGTAATTTATTTATCGATCAGAGGGGCCAAAATACCGAGATTCCTTCGGATTTTTGTCGAGAGATTTGTCGTACAACTCACAAACTACGCTTAGTATGAAAAATTGCTCTTATTAAACGTTAAAGTTCATCAATATCATGAGTGGAGTCAGGGTGACACATAGCCAAAATCCGCTGAGGCACTTTCGCGGGCCTGGTTCCTTTCAAAACCAAATTTGCGCAGAGCTGTTCCATTCAATAAGATATTCCGTGGACTCGTCTCGTTCAAAACCAATCTTTCCGGCCTATAACCCGCGATAAAACTCAATTTCGTATGGGTTTCACAATTTCAAAAACGATTGTCGGAGAATCCGGCACTTTTCAAGAACAAAATGTCTAAGACTTGAACCAGACGAAACCATTTTCGCGAAGTTCTTTTGTCCAAAAAAACCATTTCGCGAGTTACGCTTCAATAGAAACGCTGTTGACCAAGTGAAAAATTAATTTTGTGGAGTCGTCTGAACTCCGTGAAACAAAATAAAACAATAATTATGGGGCTGGCTGCTTGAAAAACAGAATTTTCCGCAGTTAGGTCAATGAAAACCAGTTCCACTGAATGGGTTCACCTCAAAAAAGTAATTTCGTTGGTTTTACTACTACATACATATAATTTCGCGACGTTGACAAAATAAATAAAAAATTTCCCGTCGTTGGCTCATTTTACGGTGCAATTTCAAGGGTCCAACTCCTTTCAAAAACAATATTTCGCTAAGTTGACCCATTTAGATTTTCAATTTACATACAAGCTTAGCAGGATTTGCTCACCCAAAAAAAAAGTTTTTCTCTAAGATAGTTAATGATGCTTTCATTTCAGGATAATATGGTGTACTGTTTTGCGCCGGGCTGCGACCATCACAGTGACAGACATCGCTGTAAGTTTTTCCGCATCCCTGCAAATACTCAGGAACAAAAAAAGATGATTAACTCTGCTCAGGTACGATGTGTACAGACAACTGTTAATTATTCTATGGTTATATATATATATTTTATACAGGGTGGATCCGTATAAGTGTGACAAAAAAAAAAATGGGTGAAACTACGTCGAAAGCGGGTTAAAATGGTACCTTCGGAAGTGTCCTACGTCGATCCGTTCCGGAGCTATGATTTTTGTCGTATTTAAAAAAGTAACCAGTGCTTGCCTTAAAAAATCCAAAAAGTGATGCCACTTTCAGAAACTACGGAACATTTCCTTTAGGATACAGGCCATTTTATTGCTTGAAATAATCGTCAACACCCAGAAATCTGGCCTTTTCCCACAAATTTACGTGGCCTCCATAATTTGTCCGTTTTACGAAAATTCGCTGTACCCAAATGGCTTCCTCTACAGACTTTCGATGTATCACAAAAACTTCTCCATCTTCGCCGTGTTCAAGGCTGCTTCAAGATATTTCGCTGGTAAATCTTGACTGTCGGAATGCTCACATTCATCCTCTGCGCATCTACGAATTGTTACTCCACAATTTTATGGTCATTTTTCGTAAAATGTACTCTATCCGACACTATAACTAAACTAAAACAATAACTAAAAACGTCGAAACTTGTAGTAGTGTAATGCACTTAACCCGACAGCCGGCGGCCGGAGCGACATTTTTTGTTACCTTGGTAGGCGTGCATAATCAGTTAAATTCAACGTATAGCTTTGATAAGGTTTTATTGCATTTTAGCACGTTGAAATCACAGAACTTGTTCAAAATTTTCTGATCAAAACAAGTGACTTTGAAGAGAAAAGTAATTTTTTTTCTAAGAAATTGTTATTTCTGACTTGTTATTTCTGATTTTTAGGGGTTGCATCATTTTTCTTAACTAACTGCGAGAAACTCGCTCTCAATTTGAATTTTTGCAACGTTTGGTGATGGATTCGGAAAGAGCACACTATTTTCTGTCAGGATTAGCCATTTTTGATAGACGTAAACTAATTTGTGCGCCCTTAAATGCGGCTCAAAGTCGTGCAAATGGGGGATTTTATTTTTTTCACAAAACGTCAGTCCCCGTTTGTCCACACTAAATCTGAGTGTACGGACAAGCCGAGAATCAGAAAAACATTTTCAAAGTGTCATTTTCAAAAATAGTCAAAAGTTCTTAGTTGAGAAGTTCTTAGGCGTTCTTAGTTGATTTGTGATTTTTCGTCAGAAATAACAATTTCTTAGAAAAAAAAATACTTTTCTCTTCAAAGTCACTTGTTTTGATCAGAAAATTTGCGATTATTCAGCAAGAATGACCAGCAAATTTGGTTTTGAAAGGAACCAGGCCCGCGAAAGTGCCTCAGCGGATTTTGGCTATGTGTCACCCTGACTCCACTCATGATATTGATGAACTTTAACGTTTAATAAGAGCAATTTTTCATACTAAGCGTAGTTTGTGAGTTGTACGACAAATCTCTCGACAAAAATCCGAAGGAATCTCGGTATTTTGGCCCCTCTGATCGATAAATAAATTACATTGTAACGAAAAATAGACGTTAGCGGGACGGAAACCACTTTAAAAAAGGCCGATTCCTTGAATCTATAACGTAAAGGCCATCGAAACTGCCCACATAAAGTGAATCACGCTTTTTTCGTAGTCGATTAAACAATAAATATCTTACCTGCAAGATGCGCAAATGAAGGAGAGATGACAGCCGAGGCAGAAGACAATTATCCAAGAACTGCAGAAGCACTTCAGTTCCGTCACAAGCAATCAAGTACAAATCAATAATCCAGAGAGAGGTCAAATCCAAGCCGGTCAAGAAGAAATTTCAGTAGGCGAGACAGTAAAAACGATGAACGCACGGGAAGATAGCTAAAACGCAAGTGAGCTCCAATTGAGAAAGGGTCGCTCGAGTGCCGAGTAAAACGACAAAAACTTCACCTGAACACCCCTAAAAGTGACCATGGGAGAATTAATCCCATCAAATAACGGGCTAAACTCAACCTTTGACGTGGCGAGGGCTTTCACGTTCTTCCTTATTTTTACTGCCCTTTGTAGCCCCACGGCAATGCCCTTTAGGAAGTACATCAACCTTTAATACCAAATGGAAACTTTACTTTGAATTATAATTAATAAGTCTCTCCTCACCATCAGTTTTGCTCCGTTTAGCGACGATGCCTTCGCGAATGAAGGCCAGGCCACCGAGTCTCACCACTTTTCTCCAATATTACTCCCCCAGCACCTTGTTTTTAACACTTTCCTTTCATGGAAACACTTCCGCCAAGCATCTTTTCCAGAGGTTGTTATAGTTAAATATTTCGCTAAATATTTTAAATTATTTTTCCCCCGAGAGCTATGATTTTTTCTGATCGAACCCCATTGTAGATAGCTGATAACAATATCATAGGGACCAACCCCTAGGGGGGATCGAGCTGCTGACTCATCACTAACTCGGATGGTTAAATTGTTGAAATGATGTTTTATGTTCAAGACTATTAAAATGTGTAAATAGAGACAGATTGCTTCTTAAGTGAAATGGTGGTTTTACTTGTGTACGAAAAGTCCTGTCCTGAGTTTCATAGGAAGAACGTCGCCGGCACACGCTGAAACCACGATCGAAAGAAAAAAGACCCTCAGAAGGTAGGAAGCACGTTTGCATGTATATGTTCTGCTTGCCTAGAATGTAATTACCTTCAGTGGATTGAACCCGTATTCGACGATACTCAACACGGGCCCTTGCTCTCCTCTAAAAAAAAGGCACCGCTCGACCGCCGCGGGAAGAAAAAACCAGCTGGCATGTCGCGGGGGAAAAATTACCGCGGCGCGGTTTCTTCAGTATGTCATCTCTCATCGAAACTAAACTGTTTGCGGGAAACCGCCGCGGCAAACCGCCCAGTATGCCATTGGCCTGTGAAAGAGATTATAGCGTGCGCCACTTATTATCTGAGTGGGTAGGCACTTGGGTAAATACCCCTAATCACCCAGTAGTGTTGTGAGGCAAGCCAACTTATTATTGTTTTCATTATTTTATTTCTCCAATAAATTGTTCATTACAGACGTTTATAATGGACCACTCGTACGCTTCTGAGGATCGAAAGTTGAAAAAGATTCGACGGGTGTGTTGCGTTCCCCAATGTTCGAGTAACAATCGAACCCTTAACGTGGCGTTCCACCGATTCCCTGCCGATGCAAATATAAGGAAAACTTGGAAAATAACGTTCCGAATGATCGGAAGGGTGCATGATAGGTGTAAATCAGCCTTTATACTTTCCTCTTCGAAAGTGAATTGTCTCTCAAATGTCGCAAATCGTTTTTTGTGTCATTCGATGGTGCGTGCATCGCTGGGTGGCTGAATCCGAATTTTAGCCTCGTACATGTCTTTGACCGACTTTTTCATTATTCCCCAAGACTGTCGCAAATCTTTGCAGCTCACGCGCTTCATAGTATCAAGCGAGTTCCTTGACGAGGGAGGAAAAAGGTATGTCAACGATTACATTGTACACTAATAGCTCGGCTAGGAAATGGGTCGGTACTTTGTTGATCTCACCTATTGAGGATAAGCAAAATCGTAGTCACGTGTTTGCACTTGCCGCTGCCTGCCTTACACGTGCAACTGCTCGATCTAATTTTTCCACTGTCGATTTTTACGGAAACCTCATGAGGTGGGCTGTTCATACTAGACGTTTTCAGGCCGAGGGCAAAAAAGTCGACATATTCGCTGTCTTCAGCAACTACTCCGTACTCTAGAATATGGTTATTGGTTAGCCTTAATGATGGCTGACCCTTCTATCATAGGCGTTCGGAAATCCCCTATGTAATCAATTATTTCGGGAAGCTCAACTATGTCCGATGCCTCATCCATCTGAAATTGTAACGCATAATAATGAATAAATCAGAAAGCTGCCCCGCTATCTAGCACTTAGGTGAACAATAGTGGATATTCTTAGGCAGCGTTCTCAAACCCTGTGCTTACGGCTGTGGAGTCTATGCAACCTATCTAAAAATGTCTTTTTATTGAGAATACAATCATTAGTTTTGTTGCATAGACTCATAACGCAGTAGCCGTATCAAAGGGGTCAACTAAGCACATTTCTGATGCTAATGGTTGGTCTAATATAATTTCACATGAAATTGTAATTAAAATATAAAGCCGGCTCCCCACATGCGGTGTTTGCCAGATAACGAGCAAAATATTAATCAATTTCTAGCATTGCCTAGAAACCGACCAACTGAAAATTGACAAATATTTTGCTCGTTATTTGGTAAATACCGCATGTGTGGAGCCGGCTTAAGATTCACCATTTGGCGTGTTGATAGACTAATACTGTACTCTCTCAGAACGCAATTATTCCTTGTACGGCACCCTCAGGTTCAATGAAACGCTTATTGAATCTAAAATACTTACATTTTAAGCGGCCAATACTGTATATTCCAGCGGGTTGTTGAACACAAATTCAATAAAATGCACTAAAAAACTTTATTGTTTCTCAGCGATTCCTGTTATAAAATAATCATGAACCTCCCCATCAATGCTTTACATTGATAACACCAGATGTCAGGCACTTTGCTTGAAACGCACTCGGTAGCACGACCTGCTAATTTACAGCCACCCCTGTCTAACCGGTAGGGTGGGTGGGTGGCAGAGACACTTGGGGGAGATTTTTTTCAAGTAGGTTTTCAATGTAACGACATGGTTCTAACTGCGAAAAGAAGACTTCGCCACCATCGGCCAATGAGATTGGCAGAAAACTGAGGTGTGGGGTGTTTTGAAAAAGAGAGAGACAGAAGATGGTAACACGTTTTCTTTACCATCGTTGATCAGGTTAGCCTGAAGTGTGAAGTCTGAAGAAAACTGAAGTCCGTCTTTGTGTTTCTTATTCATGTAACTTGTAGATTTCTCAGTTCAGTTCATTTTCCTTCTCTATCGGAATTTGGGTTTTCACCAATTATGTCTCGGTTCATCACTTAACGCGTCGAATAATAATCATTACCTATTTCATTTCGGTTTGTATAAGGTAATATCGGCATTCAAAAGTTGGTTGTGCCAGACATTGGATACATTTTCAATTTCTCTTGTTAATGTTAATGCATCTAATTATTGAACTTATTTACGTGAATCAAATAAATAATGCAATTATTAGAAGTTCGGAATTTTCGAGTCATTCTCTTCCCTTTATTCGTTAGAGGTTTTGTGTAAAGGTAAGGGACAAAAACTGAAGAATTGAGGTGAGGTAATTCCTGTTGGCGAAAGAAGAGTTTCTTTGGTGCAAATTATGCTGTTTTATTTGTTTTTGACTTAAATGAAATGGCTATGTTTACACCATTGAATCACTATTTCGCTCGGGAAGTTGAAACAAGGAACTTGCAACTTTAAAAATTATTGCTCCAATGATAAGAATTAGAGGGGATAGGTGAGGGGGAAGCACCAACACGCAAGCGCGAATGGCTTCTGTTGTCAACTGCGAAAACGAGACAGCGCTAGCTGTTCTGTCCTCGTCCCCCACTCCTCTGTTAACTCTCTTATGTTAATATATTTTATCCTCCTTGTTTACAGCGTAAGAGCCTCGTACCAAAAGTTGAAGGAGGAGTTACTTTGAGGCCCTGGGCCGCTGGATAGCGTTGTGATCTAGATATTCACCATTCCACTTTTTCCGTCCTTCGCACAACCATAGCAACACTCACTTAAGTTGACGCCAAATAACCTCTTTTGAAGCGGGTTGTTCTGTCTGTCAATTTGAAAAGTTTTGTACCAAGATTTTACTCTCATTGCATTTGTTATTGTTATGTAATAGGAGTTAAAAGGTGTTGCGTGATAGGTTGCATGTCAAAATGCATTGGCGGAGTTAACATGGACAAACGATTTTCATGTGTGATACCTTATCTAAATAGTGCTGATTAATCAATTTGAACTTTTCAAGCCCCCACTTTTCATTGGATCTATTTGCTGTTCGTCTTCGTTTCATTCAATTCATTAAAATTGTGTAAAAATGAACAGTGAATAGGGCTCTTTGGAAAGAAAAAAGGAATTGAAAAAGAGGAAAGAGTGGAGGTGATTTACACCCCGAACTGACGAGTGACTGAATGTTTGGTCAAGCCCGTCTTGTATAGGACTTTATGCGCCCCCGTTCCTCTTGCTTTCCTTTTAAAATTATTAAAATAACAACTGACAATGAGACAAACAAATGAAGTCGCGGTTGAAGCGTTAGAAAAATGGAGTGAGGCACGACACCCCTATATAAAGGAGCGCCATCATCGAAAAGTACATAGTTCCAGAGATGAAATCAATGGAGTAGAAAAAGTCAGAAAATTTCTAGTTTTTTTGCGATTTTCGACGTGAAGCCGACTGATTTTTTGTTTGGCAAAGTTCAGATTAGGTTTCAGCACCCCAAGACACATATAGATCGGTTGACAAAACTACTTCTATACGTTTGTCCCAGTCAAATCCCCGATTGACTAGACTAATCATTACTCATATGAGTTTCTGACTCATCGTTGAGGTCAGCTATGTGTGCGCGTAAGATTTGACCGTCGTTTGCAATTTGATATTACCAGATGATTCTGAACAAGAAACGGATATCAGAGTGTCCATAAGCTTGATGGTGTGTCTGGGGTTGGCTCATCCCCTGTTGAGAGAACGAGAGTTAAATTCGCTATAATTTCGTGAGGGTCTTACCCAGGCACCGAGTACCGGCGGTGGAACTGCGACGCCACTTTTCAACATTTACATTCGTCGCCGCCCTTTTCTTTGGGAATTTGCTGCGCCTCTCCGATCTTTCGTCCCCCCCCCCTTTTCCGCCATAATCGGAGTTTACAATTTATTTTCATTTTTTTCCTTTTAGTCAGCTAATTCCGTAAGTACGTAGCATAAGTCGTCACGTTAATTCACGAGGATCGTGTCTTATTTTCAGTCCCCCCCCCCCTGCCAAATTAGGTAAGAATATTATACAGGGTGTTTGGTAAGTCGACGGCAATAATGCAGGGGGTTTTTCTTGGTCCAAAATGGACCAAAAAAGTCCATATAAACATAGGTCCGATTTCGAACCGTTTTCGAGATAATCGATATTTTAGTATTTTTAGCCATAACGTTAATTTTATTGGATTCAGCGCTTATAAGTCGAGAACAGTTACACGTACATTAAATCTGAGGGCACTACCGAAAAGAGCAGACATTTTTCAGTGGGAATTGGCCCAGTTATCCCTGAAAGTAGTCGCACTTTTCCAGTAACCGGTCAGATTGTGGATATTAGTTAGTTATTGCATAACCGTCTGACAGTTATCGTTAACGGTTATGTGACGTCATAATAAGCGTAAAATATAATTTTGAGTTTAAGCGTTAATCACAAACGTTTAAAGACCAGTATGAGGACGTGTTTTATTAATTTGTTTGAAGCAATTAAGTGCATCTATGCCCTACCATGTGTTCATATTTTAGCGTAACTATTATTTGCAATAACTCTTTTTCCACCAACACAAACGGCTACGCTTATGGTGACGTCACATAACCGTTAACGTTAAGCGTCAGACGGCTATGCAATAACTCCCTATTTGTACCGATTTTAGGCAGTTAAGCCGTAACTTGATTGCATGATAGCGAATCTTGAAATGCCATCCAGGTTTGGCGAAATTTCAAAAAAACTTGCATCATTAGTGAGGATCAAAGTAACAAACTCAGATTATCGCACCTCTTTGTGAAAGTTGGAAGAAATGAACACATTTCCAGCGAAAAGTGCTTGTTTGGGTGTTCTTTGCAATAAGCCTTTGCGAAGAAATGAAGGGGACAAAATTGAATTAAACACACTACTTCTTATTTAAAATGAAAATTAAACTTCTTTTAGGCCTTAATCAAGGTCAGCGATGCAAAATAAAAACTTCCCGTAGTATGTATTTGAACTTTATTCAGAACGATTTGCCTCATTCAATGCAAAATCTGGGGGAAGATGTTCGTCGAAGCCTTATTCTTAACATGATCGTGCCCCCTCCCCCCTAATTGATCGAATTTAGCCATTAATTTGGATAGAAGTTATGATATATGGATATGACGAGGGGGTTCAATTCCACTACTACCACTTCGATCGCCGGACATGGCGCCCATGGATTTCCACGTCTGGGGTTTGGTAAAAGACCGTGTTTACTGCATCAGGAGGAGCTTCGAAGAAAGATTACAGGAGCTTTTGAGGCCCTTCGAGAAGACATTAATCCTCGCGTGACAGTGGGTGCCACGAGAAAAAGGGCAAGAGCCTGCCTTCGAAACAGAAGAGGACATTTTGAAAATGTATTGTAAAAAAAGAAGTTTTAGGTAATTTATTTGCTATTTTATTTATTAATTGTTATGAATTGGTGCAATAAACGCTACGAAATGTTTTTATTTTGCATCGCTGACCACAATTAGACCTACGAGAAGCTTTATTATCAATTTAGGAGAAATAATAGTGTGCTTGATTCCATTTTTCACTTCCATTTATTCACAAAGGCCTATTGCAAAGAACACCCAAAAAAGCACTTTTAGCTCGAAATCAGTTCATTTTTCCAAACTTTTACGAAGGGGCGCGATGATCTGGGTTTGGTATTTTCTCGGGGCTTTGCATATAGACCCCGGGAATTTGTGCAGCGGGATCTGTAAAAAGGCAACCCAAAATTACATTATGGCCACGACCGTCCACGATAAACAAAATATAGGCATTGCCATGGGCCCATTTGGTGGCAGAGATGTTTTTCTGTCCATTTCCATAATTATGTTCATTTTTTTGTTATATACCTATAAAACATCGTTTCAAACAACCTAAAAAACACGATGTTCTCTTGAATATGTTTGAAGGATAAATTATTTCAGCCCACTTATTCCGTGATACTGGGTAAAATAAAATTATTGCAAAGCGGTACATGGCTTTAATCGGTTCATTGAGAATGGAGAGAAAGATGACAATGAGGTAAAACTATATAATAATAATAATAATAATAATAATAATAATAAAAATATACATATTAGTAGCGAACCGCAAATTACATACTCTTATTTACTAAGCTACCATCCTTAGTTACCACCTTATAGCACGTCATCAGGCTTAACAATCTCTGCTTTCACAACCTCTTTATATATCTGCGATGGGCAGCACCGAAAGACGGCCTCACTTTATAGTCACGAATCTCCAATCTCCTGACCTTTCTTAATTCACGTGCCACCCACCTCCCTCCGACTGACGTTAATAAAAATTTCCTACGCACCAGAGTAGGTGAAGGTATATGAATTTTCCAGTAATGAGTTTGTCATTGAAAACGCGGAATTTTCGCGAATGTCCCCCGGAAACTGGCCAGGGGACATTCAAGGGGCATTCAATAAACCAAGGGCCAGGGTACAAATTCAATAAACCAATTAAAACCATAATACCTACCGTTCTTGAATATGTTATCCACCTAGGGTCCCAAAAATAATGTAAAAATGGATGCGAATTACTTACGGATTAAAAGGCTTACATAACAGCTTAATAATCATTGGATATCGAATAATTTCAGTTGTCTATACTATACTCTGATTCTCCAAATGAAATAAGAGGTCAAGATTGACAAAAAGTCTTCTACACAAGTTAAATCGTCTCATAAAAAACTAGCAGCTCCTTAAAATTGATTTAATAAAATATGTACTATTATTATGCTATGAATAACAACCTTTTTTTCCTTCACTATTAGCACTTTTTTTAAATTAATAAGTCAGCTGCTAAATCACTCTCCGTACATGGGCTGTTTCAACTTCAGATACCTGCAATATTGAGCATGATTCCCTTGACCTATATCAACAGCGTTTCGAGGGGTGGATTATAATATTTCGTTAGAATAGTTGATTTTGTGAAGCTGATAATGAGCCCATGATCCATTATACAGTCAGGTTTCATACTAATTTCAACCAAATAAGTATACAGTTGAAATTAGTGTAGAAAAATCAGTGAGTTGGAGCAGTGATAACTCATTCTTATCGCCCCCCCCCCCAACCAACCATCTAGTTGATGTGACAAGACAAGATGGAGATTTGATATTCTTAATCTGATGGGCATCAACATTCAAAGTTGTTGAAAACCCATCCTTACAGTGAGTCTGAAGGTACATGTTTCACTTCCTGATGTACAGGCAAGTGGCCATAATGGGAAAAGTCGTTAGTACTGAAAATTTTCAACGGGCTTGGCCCTATATCAAATTAAATTTGAACTAACTGGAACAATTTGTAGTATCACAGCCCCTATGAAAATTGCCAAGAATTTGTTAATTATAATTAAAATTATTTTCTTTGGAAGTCTTGTTGATTCACAATTAAACAACTGCTCGAAATATTTATAAGAGGGTTCGCAATTATTTTAACCGTTCAAATTTCAAAACTACGAGCAAACTTCATGGTTATAAAACAATGTTGTGAAGTTTGCGCCAATAATAGTAATTTTAACAGTTTCTATAATTCATCAACTAATTATAAATATTCTCAAATAGAATCTATTACATTTTCAACACGCTAAATAAATAGAGTAAGCAATTGTTCAACAATTACGATTTACACTATAATATAAAAATAGATTTATCGTGATCGTAATACGATGTTTTGATTTACGACTCGCTTCAATTCAATGAATTCACCAGCATCAAGTGACAGTTCCGAGAGAGCATTCATTTTTTATGGTAAAGGCACCTTAGACATCAAAGCCATTAATTGAAAAAATGTGGGTCGATCATTCCATAACGCTTCAGCTAAGTTTGTAAGATGCACGAACTACGATAATATTGGGTACTCGTAAAAATTAAGTAGTCATCGAAAATACGAAGTCTCGTGTTCCTTTTTTATGATAAAACTCTGTAGTACCCTATGAATCAATTAGTGCGGAACAAAATCTATACATATAACACCGTTTTTCTTTTGATTATGGATCCCCCTATATTTTGCAGCGACTTCATTTTGACCTCAAGAAAAACCCAGATAATATTTTGGTACTCAACGTTTATACATTCCCAAAGCAATAAAAAAATGATACTCAAAATTGAATTCAAAAATGTAACGCTCAATTGTTTTTGCTCCTAGAGATGCGGTGCACAGGATCAGTCACATCACAAATAAATGCTGGGAGACGGAAATACCAAAAAGATGGTATCATCATAAAAAGGAGTAGGTTCATAACGTACTAGAGTTTACAAAAATTTTCTGAGTAAACAAACTTATCGTGCGGTACGGTGCCTACCACCCAGACCTCGCCTACATTTATGTGGCAGGCATAGTAACGACGGAGAAATCAATTGGCCTAACCTACGGACAAAACGTGAATTACGTCTGTAATAATCGTTTAAATTAGAACTGATATGTCGTATTACTTTCCCTAGAAAACATAAAATAATTACGTGTAAAATGGTTGGTCCTCACAGTACTAACTGCTAGTAAGTAATATCAATGCAAAACTTGAATTTTCAGTTAACCGTAATTTCAATGTCATGAATACAGGATTGTGATCCAACGCAATTCGTTGAGCAATAAACCGAGAACTTTACATGGAAGAATTACTCTGCTAAATCATGTTTTATTGTAGGTCCTTTCTTTATTGCTCAATCAATCGTAGCCATAAACAATGTCCTTCTTATATAGCCCGTTCAACCCGAAAGAAAATACCTCTAACCACTGTGTCACACAGTAGTCACTCGGTCGAACTCAACGAATCTCTCCGAGCTGTCAGAACTGTGATGTCAGCAAATTACCTCTTTACCAACACTCGATGACATGATTGTGTCAGTGTCCGAGGGAAGAGACTTGAGGCGACGACTCTGTGAACGGCACGGACGACACATTATTGTCAGAAGGAAAGAGATTGCAGTCAAGAAGATGACACCGAAAAGGATCATCTGGGACGCCGGCAGTGGAAGACAGTGGGAAAGTGACTCGTCATAGCCGGACGGACAATTGTCTGTTCCGTCGCACCACAGACTAGAATTGATACATGCGTCAAGCTCAGGACATCTGTGCTCACAATCTGCGATCAGTCCTGCAGCCCTTTCTTCGCTTCTCCTACAAAAATAGTAAATTGGTGCACGTTATGATGATGATAGTAGTAATGTGTGGAAGGGAATTATATGTAGAGCACATTATATGTGGGCACGGAAAACGCGGTGAGTGGCAACGATAGTTCGAAAATTACTCATCGACGGCAAACGCCCGTTGTTGCTTCGTCCAATGCGTGGCGATTACTGATTTGGTGGCGTAAAAAACTTGAAGGCCTCCTCTTTCCAACCCTCACCTCCCTCCGAGCGCTTTCCGCCATTTGGCGATTTTCACAAATCAGCAAGTTTCGTTGAAACACCCTGGTACTATCGACAGTTGCAGACCGGCCAACTGTTATTTTCATTTCATGCAATCACTTAGGGAAAATGAACAATGAGCATTCAACAAATGAACTTTTTTTCATGCCAAGGGAAAAAGTGTAATTTCTGTCTTGTCCCCCTCCTCCTGAATTTATTTCCTCCCCAGAGTGTAGCTGAAGGTCCAGAAGAAATCCCGTACTCTAGGAATATCTAAATAGATGCTACTGCTACTTGACTTGTTTTATTCCGTTGCAGGAGAAAAATGTAGGAAATGACCCGCAATACACATGTTTCCGAGTTTCCTTTTGTCGCGGTTAATCGTAGGAGATCGCTGCAGCGCCGCAATTTTTGTACGCAGCTCCACCGCCACTTACCTCATCTTCCGGTAACTACTAAGCAACTCCGCTCTGAGGGGTATATCAAATCATGGAGGAATGAATATACTGGAGGAGCCCCCCCCCCTGTCACATACGTGAGGGATCCAAGAATAACCACTAGTGGGCGTGGTCACAAAATAAAAATATAAATAATATCGAGATAGCCAACAAGGGCCGGGGGGGGGGGGTGAAAAAGTGTCCCCAACATGTGCTGTTGTTATCATCAAGAAGAGTGGCGTGGGGATTTCCCCCCATTAAAAATCAATACGCTATCACAATGTTTAAGCGGTTGTTCTTCCGATTGTCAAATCATTGAAGAAATGTTATGGACGAGACCGCCATTCTTTTTTATACGAACGTAAAGCATTACTTATTACTTTTCATAGACTTTTTTTGGTTTGACGATGGATCTGTTACCGTCAAAACCCGAATCGCCTAGTCAGAACTAGTTCTATCAATGCCTTAACTAGTATTCACTAGGCAAAACTAGAAGTTTCCAAAGTTGCCCCACAATTCTAGTTTTTACTAAAAAGTTTGTAGTTAAAACACCCATCAGCTAGAGATCTCAAATGTAGCCACTTGGGGTCACCAAAAAATATCAGTAAAAACTCGAAATTCCGGACCAAAGCTAAACGAAAAACAGGAATCCAAGATTTTATTAGTATGAAACCAATAGCGGATTGAAAATTAAAAGATTCATATTCGTAAAGACCGTTCATTTGTTGTTCCAATTAATACTGTTGTGGCATTTTGAATCCCAATAGACGGTTGGTACCAGCAACCGTTGACACAGCAAAACTATTGTTTTACTGAGCTATTCAGTTGGAACTACTTTTAACTAATAAAAACTAATATTAAATGAATAAGTAACAATTCATCTGTAAATTCTAGTTTTTCCTGACCTCCATCGTCAATTCTAGATTTTACCTAGTAAATACTATTTTTAGCTAAGGAGCTTTGGTAAAACTAGTTATGACTAGGTAATTCGGGTTTTGACGGTAACAGATCCATCGAATTCCAAGAAATAATATGTTATGAAGGGATGACATGACATGTTCTTGCGCTTTAAGTCAACATGCCTCTTTTGCCCTGATCATAAGTTAAAATCTTCCCCGTCGTAGTGTGGAAAAACCGAACCAAAATCCAGCGACTTGAACTCGATGTCGTTTTCTCGCATTGCGCAGAAGCTTTTGTCGCTTATTTTAATCTTCGTTAGGGCATTTGTCGTAGGCTACATATAAAGACACAAAGTGGATTGAGCGAATAAAATTACTAAATAAATCTGCCCTACCCATTCTGAAATTCGGATGATCACTTTGCCTCGCCGGACGAAAATATCTTCCCTATAAGTGTCAGAATGCTCTACCTGAAAGCTCATTAGAAACGTTCTTTGTTTGTGAAAATACGCGGCGGCAGTGCACGCTCGTTGCAATTTATAGTTTTCAATAAATAGCAGTTCCAATAGGCAAGAAAATGTTGTAGTCATAGAGAAATGACACGAACTTAGCAATCACATGAATTTAAATCTGATAATGAATAACCGCAAAATTTTCCGTTCCACTCTTAAGGGGCCCATACACGATCAACATGGTTGTCAACTTAGTTTAAAACATTGCGTGTTGACAACCAAGTTGACTGTATGTGGGGAAGTTGGTGGTTGAAATTCTGGTTGAAATAAAATGTTGTAGTTGAATCAAGACACACATGGTTGATCAACATGGTTGTCAACTAATTATACAACTTTACGTGTTGACAACCAAGTTGATTGTCTGTGGGGAAGTTGGAGATTGAAGTTAATGTTGAGGTTCGATCAAAACGTTTTAAAAACTTGTGCGCGAGGCCATGTGTTGGTAACGTTGTTGACCCGTCTATGGGAAAGATGCAACATCGGTCGCGGTCAGGTTGCTAAAGAGGTTACACTGGTTGGAGGGCAAACGACCCCCCCTTCACCAAGTCACCTTGATGACAACAACTGAGCAGTGATGATTGAACCAATTGAACTAGTGAACTTTGTTTGCCTACCAACCAACCAGACACCCCTGGGGGTCTGTTCTGTAAGATTTCAGTGTTTCTAGGAATATCCTTTTCCACCCGTCCGCCCCAAATTAAATCACATGTTGATTGGGAGGACGGGTGGAAAGAGACAGTGATAGTGATATTGAAAAGTTATAGAACAGGCCCCCTGACCGCGACCGATAGTTGTGAACATATGAATTTTCACTTCACAGTTCACAGTGCGTATCATGGCAAGCATTCCACCTCATTGTCTTCTTTGGCTTGATTTTTGGTTTATTATTCATTCTGAATAATACACCTGTTTTCGGTCGAAATTTTTTTTTTTTTACAACCCACCCTCAAACTTTTTCTGTGTACGTTTTAACATGTCTAGATTCGATTTCTGCAATATCCGTCCGCCGTACCCCGTACGCCGTCCGGGCCATATCTTGCTCTAGGATTGCTCGAAAAAATTCTTTCTTTCCCACATAGACTCCATTTGAGATCTAGTTGGTCCTAACATCTCATCAGTTTGATCAAATAACTCCCTGGCGCTGTATGCGCCAAAATGGGGGTTTTCAAAGGTTTTGTTGCCAATTGAGCAATTTACTACTACAGGTAGCACATCTTCCACAACAGGTTGCATCGTCCACTTCCCAAGCACAGGCTTCAGTAACACCAGAACATGTTACCTACAGCCATTTCGTGGAACGTGGAGTAATTGATTAATAAGGAATTGACATACATGAGTCATCGAGTTTTTAAATAGAGGTTCTTGTTCATTTTTACAGTAATTATGAATTATTTTGAGTTATTGAATTACGATTTGGAATTTTACTACCTAAACGGAAGTTTTTGAATACGTAAACTGTGTACAACTATTTTGCCATGGTACGACCCCTATCCCATTGAAATATACGGTATATTTTTTTCTCGTCAACTTTGCAATCGCTGTAGGGTTTCTAGAAACAGTTGCTTCTAGATCAAATAATTGTTGCGCGTCATTTCTCCACGACGCCCATTGTATTTCACCCGCATTTGTGTTCATTAGAATTCGAATATGTTTTAAGGTAATTTCAGGGATGAAATTTGGAAAAGCAAGATCTAACATTTCTGTAGAACTTCCTGAAGATTGAAATTAGACTTTGAAATCGAATATTGATGCAGAAATGGACCATCCACGGAAATGGAAATGGATGGGATGGAAAAAAAAAAAAAAATTATGTGCGAAGTTTAGGAGAGGTGTGACTGGGAAGGGGTCGAGGAAACCAGCCTGAAACCCCCCCTCCCTTAACTCATTCATTAAAACATGTTACTCGCTATTCAATAGTCGTCGAGACTCCGAGTCTCATGGGAGAATTAGGTTACAGGAGGGTTGGTTTTGAAGGCAAAGGAGTCAAGATCTGAAGGAAAATCTGATCTTGGGACAAATTTCAGAAAATTTGGCATCTCCTCACTGAACTTCATCGCCACAGCATATACCATGAATTATATGATTGGACGAAATGTAAGTTGTCTTCTCTTCCAGTGATTGACAGTCTGACAAACGAGGCTATTCTGTCTATCCTGCAGGAGAGAAAAATTCCCGAGTATTTCATAAATTAGCCTCGACGTACGCAAAGTGTCGAGAGATGCGAGAATCTTGTAACTGAGCCCGCAGGAAAAGTGTGCAAACAGGAAAACAGAGATTGCTACATTAGGGCAACTATACTTTCACGAATCATAACGCCCAAATTTGGCACAAAATCCCATTTCAAAACATTATCAGAACTATCGAGTATCGATGTAAGACAGCGCCCCTAATTGGTTGGTTGGGTAAGAGCGTGGGTGGAACTTGAATGCAGCCACCTGCTCGTGGTAAATTCTGGGTCATTTCAACTCAACTGGAGTGAGCGAAGCGCTGTTAATGGATACAAGTTATTCCGTTGCGCAGGAACGGTCTCGCATGATCATGTAATAAAAACGGTGCCTAAGTGGAAAAATTCTTCTACTGATGGCTATTCCATGCAATTTCCCACTTCCACTACTCGACTTTTGTGCAGAAAGGCCCCAAAAATGCTCGTTTCTCTCATATTTTCAACCCAACTCCGCGTTAAGTAAATTATCGCCGTATTTCTGTACCAATCCTGGATTTCAAGGTCTCATTTAAAGCTCTAGGAAATTCCGTACGCGCGTACGATCTTGCTTTCCTAAAGAAGTCGTCGAAAGAGCGTGATTTTTCAGGGTAAAAGTTTATGTGGGTTTCACAGTTATTTTAGGGCTGAAATATGAAAAAATTAGATCACATCCAATTTAGCTATGTACAAAAATAGAAACGAATTCTGCTGAAAAAATAAGCTGGGGTTTCTTGTGATTTGAGCCAGTTACACTATACAGGGTGTTCATGAATTACCTGGACAGAAGAAAACCAGTTATGGGGCACATCATTTTCCATCGAAATTACTATTTGGAGTTTTTGGAAATTCCCCCTTGTTTCCGAGATTTCACACATTTCATGTTTTTTTCACGAATTCCCTTTTTCCTCACTTAAATGCTTGCCATACGCTCATAAAATGGTATTAGCCCAAAACTAATCTGCTCATTGGAAAGAGCACAAAATTTCCTATAAAATGTGTCCACTTTCGGGTGAAAATTATTTTCGTGCCATTCGTGAGAGCAGCCGATTTACTAAAGAAACTGGTGACTCACATTTCCATACATTTTTCCGACGCGATTTTTACCTCAAAAATGAGTAACGTACCTTCGCATAAGCTCGAGCCATGAAACTGTGTAGGACCCTCTTTCTCTGGGAATGAATTCCACAAATATGTTGCGAACTTCCCTCTTGTCAACTGGGGACCATTCCGGAGGAAGCCGCTCAGCCGAATTGGTAGTGACCCATCCTTCGGAGAAAACTTCAACCTGCAATAACTCCTTGTAATACAACACACAAAACCTCTTTTACCGCGAGAAATCGGAACATACGGCACTATATCTGTGAGCCGGCATAGGATCTGGGCAAATAATTACGTGCGTTTCACCAGCGTGAACTTCTACGCGATTTGACGTTGCGCACTGGCCTCTTCTGATTACGCCAGTTTTCCCTACTCCACCAACAACTACCCCAGGCACGCTGACGTAAAGAAAAGAAGACGTTTGGGGCTCAATGACCCACGGCTGAGCTTCACAGTTTGCCTGCAAAAGTAAAAGTCAATGCCCGACTGTTTAAACAAATAAAAGAATACACTTGATGACGTCACCTCTTCTGACGAAAGAGTTGGTGCGCTAAGTTCTATTTCTCCACTAGGGCCGGATAGTTTTTTATTTTTGTTACAGATTGGTCTCGTGATGAATTCCCAAGTGGCTTCGAATCCTAAATTTCGGTAGTCGTCAGCCATGCTCATATTGGTAACTTCGAAGTGGAACTCGAGAACACGACTTTTTGATACATAAACGAATGGCAGTTGAGGCTCGGGATTAGAGCATAAACAGTCTTTTGGTAGTTTATTCAATTTTGTAGGGAACGGAAGCTGCAGAATAATTCAAAGTAAGTAGCAAGTCTTAATCAACAATCATTAGAACATGTTGATAGCCACCTCCAAGAATTGTACGAAAGCTGAACGACGACCAATGCATTGTAATCGTCCCCAGCCTCCTTCGTTGTGCGTTTCGCAATCACTTCTGTTTCCAGTCCTGAGATTAGTAATTGTTATCCTCACTCTTGACCCTCTCTGTGCTTCAAAACGGTAGGAACAACTGCGTGAAAAAGACGTTTGAAAAGATCAACAGAAGGTTTTAGGTATTTGTGGTAAACACACGGGGTGATCAGTACTTGTCGCAGAAAGGGGTGGCGTGAACTGTGAACTAAACTTTTATAGCATTTTCCATTTACATAAAATTATGCTCTCGAGCAAATTATTTTCCACCCGTCTTCTTCATAAACGAGTGGAAATGATCTGCTCCAGAGCAGAATTTTATGTAAATGGAAAACGCTGTCAAAGTGAAAAGGGTAAAAGTTGAATGATCATGACGTAGTCACGTGCCGAAAATTTCTCACTTCATGAAATGATCTCACTTCATAAACGAGTGGAAATGATCTGCTCCAGAGCAGAATTTTATGTAAATGGAAAACGCTGTCAAAGTGAAAAGGGTAAAAGTTGAATGATCATGACGTAGTCACATGCCGAAAATTTCTCACTTCATGAAATGCGCGTTTATCGTGCAACATACAGAGTAGAACACCATCTGACCAGGAATTGTCGTCATTTCATGAAATGCATGCAGCCTTTGGGCACTTCGAGAAATGACCAGTTTCAATAGTGAGTTGGATTTACAAACGCGACTGCTCACACCACTCTGCCTGAGCTGTAAAGCATGTGACACCCATGATCACACCTTCTATTCGCATAGTTTACATTGAATCTGACACATGGGGTAGCGATACTTTCCAGGTGGCGCGTTCCCTCTGACCATCGGTTACTCAATAAGCGACCCAGTAATAGCGGCAACCCATGTGCTATGTTTTTTCTCATCAGTCGGTCAAGTCTTTGAAGGTTCTCCAGGGCCCGTATTCATCGGCGATATATGTATGTACACCAGGGGCCCTATTCTCTAACAACAAGCAATATTTTTTTCGCCAGCCATGTGTCTATTTCATTCATTTGTTTGAAGAAACTTAATGAAATAAACATATGACTGCGAAAAAGCTATTGCTTCGGAGTTAGAGAATAGGCCCCCAGAACTTGAATGATCGTAAAGTAACCACTGTAACAGTTCTGGTTTGAAAAAAAATCATCTCTTTCATCGGCCGCTCAGGGGAAGTTTTGTTGATATGGCGTCCACGAACACGGACTGAATATTATATTGACTGATACTGAGATTACTAATGAGAGTAACAATCCATGTATTGTTAATTTTATTGCTCCATGACTTCTGTGAGAAATTGACCCACAAACAGTTTTTCAAGTGGGTATTGAGGCGCGTCACTTCTACAGAAGTATTAAATTAGGGTAGTGTATATTGTATGTACTTGAGGAACGTCGGAACTGGAGGTAATGAGGAGATAGACATGAAGGTGATTGTGTACCAACCTTATGTTTCGAGATCCACCTCGACCGTAAAAAAAGACATTACGGGGTGAGGCAAAATGCTGCGGAGAGTAATACATCGAACTCGGAAACTGCTTTTGCGTAAACAATCGCGAGCATTTAGTATCTCCATAAGCGTCGCCATCCTCGTACAGGTCGATGAATTCGTAAAGTGCTAAAAACGAGACTGGTCTGGAAGAAAAAAAAAAGATATAATAATAATTATTTATTTATTTTGTGAATAAGAGAGAGGAGGATGTTTTTCTCTTCATTACAAAAAAGTCAGCTATTGGTTTGTCGAAAATCGACGCCATTATCAAATGGACATAGGGTTACTAAAGTTCAGAATTCTGGAAATTTCGCGTCTTTAAAACTAACCCACCCCTTTTCACAAGATGCAGTCCTAATTAACTAACCATTCGGGATAGAACAAAAGAAAATAACAAAACAAAATAATTTTTTCTACAGTCGTTCGAAATAACCTGCTGTGCTACCTTCCGTGGAAGATGCAACGAGGGTTATTGCTCCTGAGCGTGCGTGAGAAATGGGCCCATTGCTCACAGCTCTTACCCCACTTTTTCCATCGGCCTCCAACCTGAAGTATTGGGGCAACGAAAGCCACTGGCAATGTTATTACTCCAGTACACTAGTACAGGAATAATTGTAGCCTGCGTCCCACTGTTCTTTGAGAATGACTTTGTCTATAGCAGGATCACATGTTTTAAATTTATTTGATTGAAAATAAAAGTGAGTTTTAGCACTCTCCCGTTAAATCCTCCGGAAACTTTATTTTCAAATGTCAACCAATCAAATGTTTCGTTAAGGAACCTTTAAAGACGAGTAGACGCACACGGCGCCATGTTCGTTCTTATCAGTTTAATAAGAATGGTTGGGGGTGGTTTGTTGACATCCACAAAGCATAAACAAAAGGTGGATTTTACAAGACTGATAATTGATAAGAGCGAACATGGCGTCTGTGATTTGACCTGTCTGATTATAGGTTCTCTAGTTTCGTAACCAAGCAACAACTGATTTATCGTTAGCGTTAGCGTTAGCTGTGGTGTTGCTAAAAGTCTCTAATGAACGAAGCTAAAATATTCCAGGAAAAATAAACGCCTTCCCACGTCCCGTTCGAGGTTTGGTGTAGTTATAGTTTTTGGAAATGACAAAAATTAACGACTGCAGAAAAAATAACGTACGATACTCGGTCGTAATGGGCATTTCAGGTCCGGGCGGTTGCCCTCACCCGAAATAGCCTTCGCGACCTAGTGGGGAAATTTGCTTTTAAAGCTCGAAGAATGTATAACTAGAAACTTATTTCTTCACATGCATCTTCTGATCTGATGATAATGTCGGTGGAGCACTCTGATGGGAGCAATTTTCCCTTTTGACTTAGTGACCACGCAGTATCAAGAAATTAATAAGTACCTACCTATCTTGATATCGACATGTCTTATAGGTGAAAACTCATTGGTAAATACCTCAAAGGCGATGTCTCACCTCAATGAAGTAGCTTCAGTAACTTTTAGCTCCAATGTGGCGGCATCACCAGAAGTCAAGTAGCTCTCTGAAGACTGGCAAGGCCGGGACAAATTCCGAAACAGTCTATGGTCACAATGCTTCGGAAGACGCTCTTTACAAAAGTTGGCTAAAAGATGGACTTTAGATTTAATTTGAGGCTCCCCCATGTCAGTGTACTTTCTAGCTCCATCCCAAATTTTTAAACTGGCTGAGCAATCTGAGTTGTCGTCGTTCGGGTTGAAACGTGACTGACTCACATGATACTTGAGAATGGATAACCATACCTTGAACCTGAATAAAAACAATTTCGAGTAAAGAATACTAAATAAAGCCGGAAGAGGAATAAAAAGGATTGCCCCTTGCCTGGGGGGACGTGAAGATTGTTTAGGTGGTGGTGAGGTGCCAGGTTCGGCTCCCCATAAATGGTAAATACAAGTGGTGTTAGGAGGAAGTGAGTTTCTGGGACTCTCCAACTGACCATGGCCAGTGCCTGTTAGCCAGAATTCGCATTTTTTGTTATTCGTGTAAACAGGAAATTCTCGGTCAACGAAATCCACCTGGAAAATCAATGTAAGTTTACGTCATGACCAAGCGTTGTTGCTGAAAATTATGACTTGCCTTGACTTTCAACTGAAACCCATGTAGTGATTGAAATGGCGCAGGATAAAGAAATGTGCCATATGGGGAAGAAGAAAATTCTACAAGTATTTCTGGTCCTGATGAAACCACCGGAGGCACAGCAGAGCCTCCACCGCAGAACTTGAGGAGTACAGGGTCTCTTGTGGTGTAGCCATCGTAAATGGTTACATAATCCTGCACTTCTTCGCACTCTTTCCACACCTGTCGACAGAGGTTGTCATTTTAGAATTTATTGTTTTACTTCGCGAATGTATGCTAATGCCAAGAAACGAGTATATTAGGGCACACCTTAAGAGTGCTTAAATGAGGGTTGGATGCCTGTGTTGGACGTGCGTAAAGGGCGCTTTGACTTCTAATGTTGACTAGTTGACCTTCCGGTTGAAACACAGATATTAAGGCATGCATACCCTGAGGCATCGTCTGCTGCCTGACAGCAAAGTAGCACGTCATGTTTCTGGGGTACACTCCCGGGAAATTTGGACTTTGCAAACGGCAGTCCTTATGATCACAGTCGCTGAACATCCTTGAGCAGTATGTCATTCCTATTCGGTTTCCCAGATAGTAGCTAGTAGTGTTTGAAAAAATTGTTTCAACCGTATTCATTTCATTTGTCCGCATTTCATTTTCTATATTGGAAAGTGGAATAAATAAGTAATAAAATCGTAATTAATTTAAAACATTATTCACACACCGTTTATAAGGACAAGGGAACCATATCGAACAGTCGCTTCAGTCTTGGGCAGCATTTTGTAAGCGATTTTGAAATCAAAATTGTATCCTGTTTGGTCTGAAGACAGTGTGAAAAGTTTGATACTGAGTGCAATGGATGACGATTCGGAGTAATAGACGACCGGCCCCCAAGATGTACCGCACCAAGCACCACCAATGGACGGGCGGTCCTTTTCTTCGAGACTCATCCAACCGTCGGGGCATCCGTCGGTTAAAAAAGAAGAGAATTTACCCAACGTGAATCTCTCAAGTGTTATCTGGAGCAAATTTAAAGGCATAATAGTGCATGAAAATGTGGTTTCAATATAGTCAGTATCAGTAGACGAGTTAATCGTGTTAATCCTAACTTAAAGGAACGCCGGCGTCAGGAAAATTCAAGAGCTCGACAACAGTTCTACAACAATGATCTTTTATCTTGGATCCAAGTGCTTAACTTATCTCTTCGATAAATACTTTGTTCTCAAAAATATGCTCCAGCTTCATGAGCAGGGTATAGACGAATAATATGACGGACAATCATCCAATTTTCCTCAAACTTGTTTTTAGTTTGAAAGGATACATCTGCAGATATTTGAGGAATTATATCTCGAAGGAACTTCATGTATTTCTTGTACTATCTGCACGTATGCGGCGTCGCAGCTACACGTTCTCGAATTCAGAGGACTTGATAAAATAAATAGACCCATCACGGATCTGGGTTAGGTGAGCACTGCTGCAGTCGCTAATTTTTGTTTACATTTTTTCCAATTTCGGTAGAATTTTTTGGCCAATGCTTTTCTCTTTTGTCACTCTTCTTCGAGCCTTTCAGAAATACGTGGAGGGCGGCGTGTGTTTCAGAAGAATCATGCCTTGCTAAGGGGGAAACTTCAGGAACTATTTAAATTGAATGTACAATAAATTGAGGTTATTTCGCACATTCTACGTAGCTTGAAGATCGATGTAAACCTCTCCAAAAAGTTTCTCTATCGTAATATTTCAAGAATAAAGAACTGTACTAACAATTCGAAATCTTCCTTTTTCCCCCCGACTTCTTAGAACACAGCCAAGCGAGCACTCATTGCGCTCTCCCTCGTTAGCATCTGCTTCTTGGCTCGCCGTATGCTCAGGTGTACTTTTCGGGGAAAAATCATTCAAATTGCTTTCAAACTCCTGGGTCATGAAATACATTTTGTGTGGCCTCGTGCCACAGATGAAGCAGCGTTCGATTTGTGCAACGTCGGCGTCGTTGGAACGGTTGATTCTCCCACGTGATTTCGCAGATCCTGTTGTTCAAAGGTGCTGACAGCTCCATATGGTGAATACGATATGTTTTACTGATAAATAGTTCCTAAAGAGGTGATTTTACATTTTGAAGAATACAAAGACTGAATTTGTGCCTTAATCTTACAAATATCTGTAAATTTTTCTGGTCATTACTAGTTTAGTTGCAATAAAAACTAGTCACATAGTTTATTCTTTACGCATTATTTCAAATCTCCCGAACATAAAAATATCCCCCGAAAAATATCTCCCGATGATAAAAATATGCAATTTCCCCTCTTTAATAATGTTCCTGAGCATCCAACAGCCCACAGAATTCGAGAATTCGAAAATTTCAATCTTATGGGTAGAGATGCAGGAATTAAAGGGGTGGCTCACAAAAGTTGTTAAAAAGGATTAAGAATGTGCATTCTGTAAGAACTGTGACGGTTTCCTGCAGCCTTGTTACTGAACTAAAAAGACATCTAAACTAAAAAAGCACGTGTCAGCGGCGAAACAAACATTTTCCTAGCCCACCCAGCAACCCCGGTGAGCAAACGGTGAGTTGTGCATGACGATTTGCCTCAATAACTCCCCGTTTTATTTAATGGACATGTTACCGTGAAAGCCCGAACTCACCGATGATGTCGACATACACCATAACTCTTGGTGAAAGCCTGTAACCCGGCTGTCCATCGGAATTCCTCCGGTGATTGTCAGCATTCACCAAAGTTTGGGAAAGCCTGATCTGTAGTATCAGATATCCAAATCTATTTCCGATACAAAGTTCGGGAATAGAAGTATCTACTTGAATAACTGTTAATATTAACAATAATATTGCGATGAAAAAATATAACAAAAAATAAACCGAATTCAATTATTAAAAAAGTGATCACGAATAGATAAAAAATATATAAAGAAATATATATACGAATTCCGGAAACCACTAAATTCGTGTTCTAGAGGTTCAAGTAAAAAACATGCCATGACCCATGTTTGCCACCATCACGACGAGACCAATAGTGCATTTTGACATAAATGAAATGCACTAATACGAAAGCACCTACATGTAAGTTTTGTAGTCGCTTGTGCTGTAGCTTTTGTACGAGGCTTTCATTTGCATTTTTAAGAACAATGCAAAGGGTCTAATTATTGAGACTTATAACTGTGTATAAGCAATAAGGGCGCTAGATCGGGCTTTCACCGTTAGCAGGTGGTGAATGTTGACACCCGCCGGTAGAAGCCCGAAACCGGTGAGTTCGGGCTTTCCACAGAGTTCGGGCTTCACGATAACACTAGCGTCTAGAGACCTAGGTCGTGTAGAGGCTGCTAGCGCTCTGTTTCTCCTACTTGCCGTACTGCCGCCAGTTTTAAGTTAAACATTGTTTCTAGGTTGAAGTTCCAACATCTTTACAGAAGGTAGTTTACGTTATTTGATCATGCATATAACTCTATTAACACTCCTCTGCTACTGTCGGGTCAAATGTGACCCACGCAGTTGCGTCTTGGCGCATAGTGAAGCCCCCACTCTTTTCTGTAGTTCGCCACTTCAGGTACCCTTCTTCTCAGTCGAGAGGAAGACGCTGCCTACTTCCAACCGTTCAAGGTATGTATACGAGACCGTTCAAACTCACTGAAAGTTCAGCCAGGTCATATCCGACCCAGTGTAGTAAAATAGGTATGGGTCGGATCTGACCCACCGTATTAAAAATGCAGTTGAGATTTACCAGTTGTCTCACAAAAATAACTGTAAACGACCCCCCATTTATCTAGAATTTGTCGAGTGATCACCTGCTATTCCAGACAATGGATTCGAAAAAGAAAATATGGACCTCGGAAGAACTGAACGAAGAATTGGAGCGGGAAACGGATGGGAGCCAATTGGGAGCAATGATGAAGGTAGCGGGTCAGAAAAAGAAGATTGTGCAGTACCCAACAGCGATAATGAAGAAGACATTTTCGACTGTGAATATGGTGACGATGAGTGTGAGTGTCCTGACGGCGACCATGATGACAGGAACTTCGAGTTAGGGAAGGACGACGAAACAATTTGGGCTGATAAGCCTTTCCTCTCGTTGTTCGCCAGAACTCCTCCTACTAACGTTGTTAGAGGTCAACCAGGGCCCAGAGGAAACGCGCGAGGGATCACGGATGAGCTGAAGCTGTTTTCCCTTTTTATTACTGAAGACATGATTCAGGACATGGTGAAACACACCAACGAAGAAATAGAGAGATCCCGAGGGACTTATAAAGAAGATGTCTCGTTCATCCATCCCACCAATGACGACGAGTTTAAGGCCTTCCTCGGTCTTTTGTACATGGGCGGTGTTCTAAGAAATTCAGGTTTAAATACAAAAGACATGTTTTCAAAGATCTACGGGCCTTCTATGTTTAGGTGTGCAATGTCCCACGCAAGATTTTGTTTCCTTCTCGCCAAATGTCGTTTCGACGACAAAGTTACAAGGGAGGAACGCAGGGAGAACGACAAATTCGCCGCGTTTAGAGACATATGGAACAAATTTACCGCGAACTGCCGACAATATTTTGCCCCTACACATTTCGTCACAATTGACGAAACCATGCTAGGGTTTCGTGGACGCTGTCCTTTCAAAATATATTTGCCTTCCAAGCCCGACAAGTATGGCCTGAAAATCATATCACTGTGCGACGCTAAATGTTTCTATTTTTGCGACGGGATTCCATACGTGGGCAAAGAAATTGTAAAGAAAAAAGGTGATCCTTCGTTGCCTACGCAATACGTTCTGAGACTCACCGAACAATTTATCGGCAGCGGCCGCAATATTACAGCTGACAACTGGTTCGCCTCGATTGAACTCACGGATGAGCTCCTGAAGAACGGATTGACATTCGTCGGCACACTGAGGAAAAATAAACCTCAGATTCCCCCATCACTACTGAAAGCGGCACCTGTTCAAACATCCCAATTCTTGTTTCAAGACAATAAAATGATTTTGGCTTACACTCCCAAAAGAAATAGAAAAGTGATCCATATTTCATCAATCCACCATGTTGGAGAAGTAAACCAGGAATCGAAGAAGCCGGAAATCATAGAATTCTATAACGACACTAAAGGAGGAGTTGACGTTATGGACAAATTATGCCACTCCTACACCACAGCCCGTAAAACGAACCGTTGGCCCTTGCGCTATTTTTTTGGGGTACTAGACATAGCAGGTATAAATAGTTTAGTTCTTCACAAGTGGAACATTGGAAAAGAGGCTTACCCAAAGGAAATTCGGCCAAACTTTCTAAAGAAGCTGGCATTCGCTCTTACTCAACCGTGGATGGAGAAAAGATCTTTGAACGAACGGATTCCTCAAAGTCTACGTAACGCAATCAGCCTGACGTTGGGAAACAAACAGAACAGACCATGACCTATACCCAAGACACCCGTCAGCGGAAAAATAAAACGATGCCACCTCTGTGCCCCATCTTCAGACAGAAAAGGGAGCTCTGTCTGCTCAAAATGTGAGTGCTCATTGTGCGGAGAACATCAAGTTATCGTATGCCCAGGATGCATCCCAGCATCGGAAGAAAGTGATAATTAATGTGACGTACCTGAAGAATAATTAGTACATTTTTTAACTGTAATCAACCCAACATGTTTCATGTCGCTTACGAGCCTTTGACTGTGATGACTTACCTGAAGCTGTGAATCAGAGACTGATTTTGATTATGTGTTTTTTGTTGTTGTTTTTTTTTGTAAGTTTAAAATGTCTTTCAGTTTTTAAATAGTCATTAGTCACATAGTTTTGAATAAAATATGTTCCTTGAACGGTAGCATTTTATTCGTCTCCTTACTATTGAGTTTTCAGTATCCCAAACCATGTAAAATGTGACTGGGTCAGATCTGACCCACTGTAGCTTATATGTAACAATACCCTACCGTAGCAGACGAGGGTTAAACTAATTCACCCAGGGGTCAACGCTAATTTTGTCGTCTTGGTGAAGAACCACATCACCTCCAAGATTGAACATTTCGACGATATTGAGCAAATCTTCCCGAGTCGTTAAATCAATGCGGTTCAAACTGCTTTCTTCCACATTGCTCCTCAATTCGTCCAAAATATTGTCGATTGGTATCTTCATTGCAATTTTTTCTGTAATTTGTACCTAATCTTTCGCTTTTTGAAGGGAAAGTCGTCCTGGTTCGTTCGAGTGACCGACGTGTGTTCAGGTATAAGTTACATGTACCTTTGAATAGCACGGAATTATTAATGGGTACTTAACTTGTTCATATTACATGCATCATAAGCATAGGTACCTTTGAATTTGAATTTTCCAACATATTTCGACTCTTATTTTGGAAGGGCACCATGAATTTATTTTGTTGGACCCTGCTATCTTCACAGCGCGCTTGCCTTCACCTTTTTGCCTGTAAATACCTTCCCGGTGACAGTAACATATTTTCACAATCACGCTTTGTTTCTTTCCCATGATGCGTAACGTAACGGGAACATGTGTCTTTTTCCATTTGTTCCATCCAAGACCAAGAACGAAACAGTTTCTGGGAAGTAAATTTTAGGTGATCCTCCTTCAATCGAATGTGGTGATCTTCTAAGAAGTGACTAAGGCATTTTTTTCTGTCACCATTGAAACTACCCACGGGACAGGAAATGACAGTGCCGGGCAATTTCCATTGTTCATGTGAGTTTTCGTGTCTTTTTAATGCAACGGAATCCCTAAAAGTCTTGAGGCACCGGTCACACACTTGTGAGTCACTGGGGGCAAATGTTTCCATTTTACATGCGCTGCACGAGCTTGGGTAGAGGAGAATTCTACGTGGCTCTCACTACACTTAAACATACTGGGATTCACGATCACCTATGTTAAAAGCAAAACGGAGTCTTCAGAACACGGTTGAATACCGTTGCTATCGGTCAACTTCTTTGTTTACACCGGCACGACAGTTATAATTTCCAATCGAGTTCCCACAGAGGACGCTAGAGAGTGCTGAGCCTCGATCTCCAGACGCTAGTCACGATAACAGACACTCTACTGCCATATTTGAAATCGTCCTCTCCTTTACCGATTCGGAAATCGCAAAATCTCTGGCACTGAAAAGGACGAAAACTTCTTCAATAATACAAAATGTTCTCGGGCATCATTTCGAGAAAAAACTAAATAATGTTGTTAGATGGATATAATGAATAAATCTGTCGCCGGTATTTTAATTAATAAATTAATTAGACTGATATTATCCGGACGACGATGGAAGGGCATAGCCCAACACGATTCGAGTTTCGAGAAAAAATGGCTCCCCGGCGGGATTTGAACCCGCAACCTCTGGATTACCAGTCCAGCACGCTGCCATTTGCGCCGCGGAGACGCCTATGGGAGTCGTACTCCGAGGGATAAGCTAAGCCGAACCCCACCGGTTTATGTCAGCAGTACCGAATTAATTAAACTGATACAAAAAAAAAAAAAAAAATGATGAGATATGTATTCGGAGTTAAACTGTTTTATTATTTTAAGGTGGGATTTTGTACGTAGTCATGGATAGTGGATAGATTGGGTGCATTTTGGGCGGGGGGCTCTTTCTGGTTTTAATTTAGTTGCACCGCACCTTTTAAAGTGGTAAGATGCTTGAAACAAACTTTAGTGCTCTTTTGTGTTATTTGGTACCTTGTGTTATTTGTTTGTTGAAGTTGTGATATTTGTTTGACAGTTGTTGTTTTGGGACATTTGTATTTCAAAGTTAATTAATTTTGTTCTGTAGTTGATAAGAGCTCTGGGATAGAGCCGAAAGTGCTCCAATAAAAGAAGGAAGTTGATGAGATGACTGGATTTTGTTCATGAAGGAGAGGGATCTCTTTAACGAAGGGTAAGTTCATTCGTCACTACTCATAAGGGCCGAGGAGAGTCCGTAAGTAAGTGGAAATAAGTAATAATTAATACTACATAATATGCATAATATAATAAGCATTGTAAATAATAACCACAGTACATAATATGAACCACTCAACTAATCATAATAGTAGAACTACTCAAACCACTCACCTGAACGATGTCACCATAACTGTCGCCACCTGCTGTTAAAGTGAGTCTGCAGTAATAAGGCAGTTTTCCCTCCTTTGGTCTGTGTAGTTCCAAGTCGTACGTCCTGCCTATTTCTCCAAAATAGGTTCTGTTGCAAGCTTAAGAAAAAAAGGAAGACGAACCAATTCAAATTTTTTTAGTGGATAACTTAACAATCCCACCCCCTTTTTGTTGTCGAGATGAAAGGTTAGGATTCAGGACAAATCGAACGATGAAAATTTCCGTAGAAATAATATAAATCACAGTACAGTACGGTTTTATGACGAAGTGAGGTAAGCGTCTTTATGAGATTTAAGAATGGTGTCATTCTTGGGGTATAATCCCCCATCTATGAATGGAAAAAGTAAAAAATACATCGAACTTGTGATAAAGCATCAATTTCGGGACAATTGTTTTCTTCTTTTTGTCGCTTCTGAGCTGTCATTTTGTTTATAACGACAATCACAATTGAAAAATTAAGAGCGACACTATTCCACACTGCACTGACCAAACCTAAACAAACATAACCTCCCGCTTATAATGATCTTTGTACAAATCGAAGCTTGTGCATTGTTAACATGGATCATGCCAATTCGTACAAAGTCTGAAACTATTACATAATAATTTCGGACTCTGCCCGCACAAAGCTGAAATACCATCAAAGATTCTGGAAAGTACTACGATCGTTTCACGGCTCAAGCCACTCCAAATATTGTCTTCGTTCTGACCGGTGGCGAAACCTTGGCTGTATGTAATTATTTTCAGCGGCCGGCGGAGTCTGACACAGAGACACTATTGGTTTTTGTATAATGTTTATTCTGTATGTTTATTCCGCGGGGTAGAAATACACCGACTTCTTATTCGCCTACAATTCAGCATTGTTGCAGAAATAGTGAATACAACACATCTTCCAGACATTCGGTTATTAATAAGTCGTCAATATTTCGGAATGCAGTCTACAACGATTTTCTTTTCCACCTTGGCATCAAGCAACATCATCTCATTCGTCATTAGCCTGCCCAGCTAACCCATCTTTGACAAAAATAAAAATTCAGTCACTGTAAAACCGCATAAACCACCTACCACAGCAACGACCAAACGAAATGGGACGAGAATCCACACAATTAACTCTGAACAACACGCAAAGCACGCCCACAGGATACACCCCACAAGAACTCTTCTTGAACAGACGCTTATTCACACCACTGTCCATCTCCTTGGACGTGGAAGAAATTATTGACCCAAAGGTTGATCCGGGTCTTACCGCCATGTGGACTACAGCTTACTGAAATCTATTGATAGCCCATAAAACTATCCATGTCCAGTATAACCGACGACACCTGTAACTTTTGAGTCTGGGGATTTAATTTAGTTTGACGGACTAGAAGAAAGTACGAGCGAGTAATGAGTTCACTTTTGACTAGTGACGCACGGTGTTCGCGTGGCAGCTGGGCGTCATTCACACTGAACTAGCACGCTGCATGTGACATGGCAAGAGCCATATGCAGCATGTCACATGCCATACCTTCGTTCACAATAAAATGGCAGGTGCACTATTTCCTCCTACCCGCAACTCAAGTTTTTGTATTTGTGTACTTACGAGTTCCTTTTCTGTAAAATGACGATCTCTATGTTCAAAATAGTAGAGTGAACAAAAAAATTACACTGGGCAAAAATGAGGCGAGAAAGCAAGAGCCGCCTCGCCTCGAGTCGGAATACTCATCCATGCATAACGCACGACACGCTGCAAAAGACCAACTATCAGCCTGTCGCATGGCAAGTGCCACGCCGCATGCTAGTTCAGTGTGAATGACGCCTAATACGTAAGTTGATTGAATCATACAGGTCTGGCCGTGCCAAGGAAAGGCCCTCATGGGTAACATTTTGGATTTATACGCGTGAGTTTATTTATTGTGATTCGTTGTAATTCAATGGTATTGTTGGTATTTCATACTCGATGGTATTGTAGTCCTCACGTCAGGTCACCACCGAACACAAGTTTACCTCAGTGAAAAGTAGTGGCGTAAAAAATTTACCTCACTTAACAGGGGAAGACGGGGGTGGGACCAGGCAACCTGACATGACTAGGATCGGGAACGGACTCGAGATAAGAGTTGGGTTGTATTACCTTTCCTGGTTACCCCAAATTTATTACAGTGTTGAGTGATTTACTTATATTTACTTAATTTAAACGTTCCAAAAGTTGTTTTATGTTTTATGAGCTGAAACTTAGGTCTATTGTAAGCAATTGATCCACAGACGGTGATAGTTTCTCTCGGTTTTCAGTCACTGAGGCAGAACAGAATGTGTATTCCCCACATCGCTCGGCCAAGAAGTCTTGTTCCTATGTCAATTGGAAAATGAATTTTGACTAGAGAATCATCAAAACGTGTTCTTTTTATGGCGTTTATTCGACCGATCCAAAAAGATCGAAATGCCGGTGAACTACACGTTTGTTGGGGCTACTCGAGGGCTGGAAAGGACCGTGTATCCTTCTTCAGATTCTTTTCCAAGCATCAGGATGAGGTAATCTTCTTCAGCGCTATAAAAGGAGCACGTGAACATTCTACGTTAAGCATTTCCCAACGCTCGTTTCAAACATACGCGGTTTCACGAGGACCTCGCGTGTAATCCGCGTGAATACTGCTTTCTTATCGAACAAAGTAATATGTACCGCACATATGTAAAGGTGTACGTGGTCACTATGCGGTAGCCAAAACCGCGCCGCTTGAAATCTCGTATATTTGTCGAACGAGCCTAACGCGCTAGTTAAAAGTTAAGCCAGTTCAAAATTGACGGGATGGCAACGTGAAAGGGTTTGAAATGAAACGATTGTTCCAGAGAAGCGTGACAAGACCAATCATTTTGTTACTAGTCACCCATTTGCGTTTACGTTCCCGTGACGATCTTCAAATTGTGAATTGGCCTTTTTTCTTGAATAACAACGGAAAACTCACACTTGTCATCACAATCTTTGTACTAGAAAGGACACTATGATTGAAATAAGTTGCCCGATTTTTATTGATGACAAGATGTCAAATGTTGAGCGATTGGATACTCACGAGCAAGGACCGTCACCGATTTATTTTCATTTTTTTTTAGATAGCGGCGATCCTTCCTTCGATAACCCCCCAGCGTTGTCACTTAAGTTCCATTTTACGTAATTTTGATGCCTACAAAGCCATCAAGACTTAATTATTGAAAAAAAAAAAAAAAAACGATTTGCAGCAAGCTTCCATGTGTAGAACATACACGAACGGGGCAACCAGAAATAGATAAGAATGCAATGTCAACTCGATCGTAACCTGCCGTGTCCTTTCCCAATTTCCCTTTATAATTATGAAGTTGACCGAACGTAATCAATTGCACACGAAGAAAAATTGACTCGGTTTTTATTAGCCTTATGTCAAAAGCTGGTTAGCTAGCCACACGAAAAATAGTGTTCACAACTCGTGAGGGAGTAGATTTGCCTCGCTCGGGTTTTTCAGCTCACTCGGTTGCGCCTCGTGAACCAAACAAACTCGCGTGCAAAATTCTACTTCCTTCACTCGTTGTGTAATATACTATTTCACGTCATTTTTAAATCTTTACTGCACAGTTTTCAAAAACTGAAGCTATAAAGTCTCAGGTTAGGAAAAAATCAACTTACTTACTGGAGTAATCATGTTATCGTAATGGGCAGCTTACGAAGCAGGTAGCGCGAAAAGGTGTGATACTAGGATTCGTTAACTTAACCGTAAAGCCTTGTCCTCACTCGGCGAGTAGGCGATTAGATTAGTAGGTAAACAAGTACGAACACCAACGTTTAGTCAAGTAGTTTAGGTAGTGGTTTAGCCAACTAATTACAGTCGACTTTATTTTTTTGGTGGAGTAGCGCCCCGTGCTATCCTGTCCTCACTTTGCCTATCTGGTCCTCAACTTATCATTACTATAAATGACAAGCATTCCGGCATTCACATCGAGGCGACATGTGTCATCGTTGGCATTCACATCGAGGCGACGGTTAAAATAAAAATACGTATATGGATTATATGAAATATGTAACTTTAAATTCGTAAACACTTATTCAGAAAATTAGTCTCTAAGGAACGTCAAATCTCCTGCTCATAGAAATAAGCAGCATGGTAGCTGGTCAGAACCTCAGCGTTTTTTTCTTCGTCGCTACAATTTCTTTTACATAAATAACCTCTACTTTAAGATTTACCACTTTATTCTTTTTATCCCGTAGTTGACCGTATCGAGTAGTTCGCGTCCATTGTATCGAGTAGTTGAAACTAACAACCAAAGATATAGAACTACGTATTTCTATATCTTTGCTAACAACTCGTCTCCTTCGATTGGTTACAGTGGGAGCGATTTTTAGTTTAGTGACAAGCGGCGAGTTACTCGACTAAATTGCTCAACTACAAGGCTTCAAGGCACAAAAGTGTAAATGGGCCTGTAGTGTTCTGTATAATAAGTTGTAAAGTCCTAGAGTTTTTTTCAGTACAGTAAAAACAGAATGGGAAAGTGCCTCCTTCCAGCCTAAAATGGGTAATGTCGTTAAACTCGTCTCTTTTTGTCCTACGGAACTACTGTGTGCGTTATAAGAAAAAAACATACGTGTACAAAGCTTGGGTTCATCAGATCCGTCTCCACAATTATTGATCCCGTCGCAGAATTTATTTTGATCCACACATTTGCCATTTGAACACTGCAGTTGAGAGAGTAAGCATAACTGAGGGCCTGTAGTGGTTCCAGTAGTCAATGTGACATCGAGTAGAAACGACAAAGCTGCAACAGACAATAAGTTGGTTAATACTTCTTCTTGTGAGTCATTCAAATCGTTTGGGAGGGATATACTTTGAATGCAAGGGTTGGCCTACAATAATAAGTTACCTACATATAAAATGACGAAAGATGAAAATTGCTTCTTTGGTTCAAAATTCAGGTCGAATTGGTGCGGAAACACCTTAAAAACAATCGTCGTGAACTTCAAAAGGATTCATGTTCTTCATATTCTTGTCGTCTGTATTCTCTTATTGACTGGACTAATTAATTCATAACATAAACCCCCAAGGATTATGGAAAAATGTTGGTTTCACCACATATCGTTAGGGAGGAATAACACATTACGATACTAGTTCCGAATCATTTTTTTAGACGAGTGTGACAATTGCGTGAGTGGAGAGAGGGCGACTATCACACGAGTATTGAAAAGTACTTTTCACACAACCACTCGGAAACCACTCGCGGAAAATGCCCTTTATCACACACCCGTGCAATCCGAACATATCGCATCGCACGGGTGTGCTTCAGCAGAACAGCTCATTCCTCCAAATTACGACCAATTTTTTTTAGCACTGAACGATTTTTGCGAATAAAACTTGGACGCGAGCGCCCTCCAGAAGATAAGTATGTAATCCGCTACTCGCAAAATTGAGAAAAGTTTCATTGATGACCTTCGAAGAAATTATTTGGGCGGGATGGGGGGTGGAGGCTATAAGCTCATTTGACGTCTGCGCTCCACTACTGATTTTAGCGAATAAAACATTGACGCCTTTATTATCGCTTCTCGCCGAATTGATGAAAGTGCTATTATCATGAATGATCATGACCTTCGAATAAATCATTTAGGACCGGACGGGTGGGCAAATTATTCCAGGCGTTTGTAGAGTGAAAAAAGTCGTTCATGACTCGTTGAAAAGTATAATTATTTGTCTACTCGACAACGTCTCGTTCGTTTAACAACTCTCGCACGATACATATGTCATATTTTTCCGCACTTGTTATGAAATGGACATTTCGCACGTGTATCGGATATTACTTTCCAGTACAACATGCAGAAACATTGATTATCCCCGCGCTTGCGTGCGTAAAATCTCACGCTCAACCAGCTGCCGGAGCGACAATAAAGGCGAATACGATCAGATTCATGTCATTGAAGAAATAATAGTATATTACGATACGAGAGCGGAAAATTGCTCATTCCGAACGAGTACGATTAGTTGCCAGCACGAGACGAAGGCGAACCGAAGATAGTAAATTTCGAACGAAATTGTTCAAAAACTTTAGCCTAACACGTACAACAAGTCCTATGGAGGAAGAAATAGTAAATTGGAGAGCCCACAAAATTCTTCAAAGTGAGGTGAAGTGGTCGGGGCCTATTTTATCCCAGCTGAATTCTATTGGTTGGAAGGCTTCAGATTTGATTTTTTCTTTTTTACATTTTCTCGCACTGGTGCGAGAATGAAATCAATTCTCGCCCTAGAGCGAGAAAGTGGCCCATTTACGCCATTGACGCTGGAGAAGGCTTGTGAACGTATGTGTAGAGAAGATGATTTTTCTGCTGGGTTTTCACGTCAAACTAGAGTAGTTGAAATGTTGATGTTCAAAAATACCCAGAACTTGCAGTTCTAAAGAAAGAAATGCCTTCTTTTTTTAGAAAATGGTAATTTGCACCGAAAAACTACCTATTGTCTAAAACAAATCTGAAGAGTTATTTTGAGGAGGACACATTGAAGAAGTTTTTCTGACCTTGGGAAGCCGATATGAAGGGATTTAGCATGACATTGTGGGGGTTGAAGTTTTATGAAAAATTGAAAATTCCGGATTCTCCCCGGAATGGCTGACAAGACCACCGAAAGCGATTGATTTGATCTAAAATATCTTATCGCGTTACCGGTGAAAAAATTGGTATTTCATTTCATTTATTTTTCAGCTCAACAGTAAAAAACACCAAACAGAGCAGTCAAAACAGCAAAAATAATAATAAAATATAAACAAAGAACCACAGAGTGTATAAATAAGGTTTGATCACAGTCAGATATTAGGATTATCACAGTAACTGATAATTTTTCCCTTTAAAGAATTGAAAGGATCGGAGAAGATGTCACAGCTCAGGGGTATAGAATTGGCCGATGAAGCAAAACGAGACAGCGTATAATGCCTCCCCTAATTGGTACGGAACGGTGCAACATTAAATGTAGCACCCGTCAGTCTCTGACATCGCTGTGGAACTCTCAGAGCTAGACCAAAAAGGACTTCAGGACAGGAAATGTGGGAGTTGAGGACCTTCCAGACAAACAACAGGCTTGAAATTCTTCGTTATCCGCTAACGATTGTAAGCCAGTGGCACGAAGTCTCTGGGGATTCATCAACTCCCGCCCAGAGCCCAAAAAAAGCATCAACTCCTACCGCTATTTTTTATCAAATCCCGCCCAGAGCTCGTTTCCTACCGCTATTTTTTATCAACTCCTACCGCTATTTTTTATCAACTCACGCCCAAGAGAGATCGGGTCAGAGAAAAATTGAAATACTCTATACCCGTAATATTTCCTAAGAAATAGCACAACCAGTAGTGTATGAATCACAGTCAATGATAATAAATACAATAAAGGATCTACGAGTATACATAAAATAAAAATTCCGCTTTTCAAAGTTTTGTGATAGATGAACATGAAGCCAAACGAGAAAAAAACCCCTCGGCCTCTTTGGGTCGCCGATTCAACGTACATAAGACGGTCCATCGCATTGAATATTGAATTAGAACTGAGGTGACAATCGACTGAAGATGAGAAGGTTCGACGAGGTGTCCCCACTTAATACGCTCTTCCACGTATAATACGCTTAATACGCTTGTCCGTTCAGGTTCCACAGACGTTGGTGTGAACAGAATCGAAGAGTCGATGCGTTATCTTCTTGAATGCGCAGCGGGGTAATAGTGCAAGTGAATTCAAAATACTTAACTGCCTTTCAATGTGAAAAGAAAAATAATGAGTACACTTGAGGCTGAAATTAAAGCCCATACCATGATAATAAGAATACTTTTATCACGACAACCGAACGTTTGCACCAAAGCCGATGGGCGGGAGTTGATATTGCTTGGACTGTAAAACGGGCGGCAGTTGATGCGATTTTTCACTGGCCCAGGGCGGGAGTTGAATCACTTTTAATCCCCCCGAACTCTCGGGTAGGAGTTGATGGACGCCCAAGTCTCTCACCATACGCTAAAACTCCCGAAACCCCAAATTTGAAAGATAGATACCTGGTAGCCCTACGCTGGACCGACTCAAGGAGAGCGTCCTCAGATTTCAAAAAAGGATCCCAGACGATGCAGGCATATTCAAGATTGCTCCGAACCAATAACTGATACAGCAATTTCACGGCGAACAGATTTCCATCACTGTAACCTTCCTGCGAGAGTAGATCTTTGCCTCTCAAAAGAGGAAAATATTTTTCCTCACTGCAGTGAGGAAAAGTTGAAAAGTCAGGCATAAACAGCAGTGATTCTTCACTCTTCACCTTGGGGGAGGCAGCACAATGGGAACCTCTCTCGTTTTGTGGCCTTCGCTTTCTGCGAAGGCGCGCGGTCTGCGTGTTTTGTTTTGGTTGGGAGACTTAAATAAATTAATTTTCTATTTGATTTATCGTTTCGTACAAAAACAAAATGTTATTTTTGATTCTTTTGTTTAGTTAAAAAAAAAAAATTCCCCGAAGTTGGTAACGCGGAAAATATTGTTCACAATTCGGGAAATATGCAACTTCGCCCGACTCGTTGACGAAAAGCTCACTCGGCTCTTAACGCTGATACGACAACTGGCGGGTAAAGTTCCACATTATATCCCGACAGAACAAAGTGTGCTCTTTCCAGATCCGTGGTCAAAAGTTGCAAAACGTTCACTTGGAAGGGAGCAACTTGCATTTTGTCAAGAAAAGTGGCTTAAGCCTTACAAATCATTAAAAAAAATTATAACTCGAAGAGTTTTGATTTTCGGACCATAGTCGACGGGGTATTTTCGATCTCAAATGAGGTCTAATTTCACCCATTTTATTTTTGTACAAGCCAAAACCGACCACCCTGTGTACTTTTGTTATAAGATCCAAGAGAATCAATGACTGCTTTCTGGACTTTTCAATCTTCTCTCTGGAAAGAGAACCTAACCTTTATGAGCTAAAGCATCTGAAAAGAACCAACTCAATTGAAATTTGACAAGAAAAATCCAATGACTCGTTTGAATATTCCTCGTCGTCGTTTGAGATAACTTTTCTTTTCTGCTCAAGTTTTTCCTAGTCGACTTAGGAAAAATCCGAAGTTTAACAGGCTTTGATGGCTTTTGAGTTAGCCAATAAAAAACTTGAGTACTCTTTTGATGAAAGGACCTTTATTCGGTATTTATTCCAATGCTCGATATTCGGAGACAGACATTGCTATATGCTCTTGCGAATATTTTATTTCGAACTAACATTAGTAGGGTATAGGCACATGTCGTCGCGGTAGAGTAGGTAGAGCGTCCAACTCATCCGTGTCGACGAATTTGACAACGTACCACATTTTTAATATTAGTTCTTCCCGCTCTAAGTCAACGAGTGTTATGCTTAGCAGAATTTTAATGAAAGTTTGAATCGATTTTAACAATTTTAATACGGCCACGTTTATACCAATTGCCAATGAAGAAACAAAATAATAATATTGGATAACGATATCTGGATTAGGGCAAGTCGCGTGAGCGGAACCCAATATTGAATTAAAAATAAATAAATTAAAGTAATATCTGGACTGATCCCCCGTTCTCATTTCACCACATGAATTGAATGCATTGAGAATGTGACGAATCCGTCTTCAACGGTAAGTGAACGAGTTTTGTTTTGAACAGTCCAGACATTTTGGACGGAGAGATACGGACTTAAAAAATATCAACAAGGGAAGAATCGTAGGGCTTTCTAAAGTAGTGGCTCTTTTCCTCATATTTTCTTCCAATAAAACAAGGTTCTTTTAGATTGACCGAAAAAGCAATATTTTCTAGTAAAATGACAGATTTATCCATTAGAAATACTAATGATTTCGTGCTGTCCGAGTGAATACTCTTCATCTTTAATGCATTGGTTTCGTCGTCTTTTTCATGGGATAAAATTAAATTTCTGTTCGTCTCCTCAACTCTACGAAAAACCTGCGCCAAGGGACATTCATGCTTTCTTGAATACCCCAGTAATCTCTGTAGAAACCTCTCATTGGAAAAAATTGAAAAGTTGTCAAGACATCCAAATTTTCGAGCATCGTTGCTCAAGTGTAGCAAATTGTGAAAATTTTGCATGTGGCGACTCCATTGTTTTATAATTCGATAAATAATATTCGTTCTCCCCATGCATGACCAAGGATTTCTTATCCTTCAATTGGGTGACCGCCGACTAGTAAACGCACAAAATTCTGAATTCAAGCCATCTCAATTCAGCATAGGCAGATAATTTTGAGCTCAGAAGCATCCCAATGGCCATCGACAACGTTAAAACATGTTGGTGCATAGGTTTACTGAGTACCGGTTTTAAAACAACAGGACCAAAGTATAATAAAAAAAAAACATACGAAATTCGGTGGCCTTCCATCTCCTGATTTCATTCAAACACCGTGGTTTCCAATAATTGTAATAGACAATAAATAAAACGAGGAAGTAGGGCAAGACAAAAGTTGAAATTATTTTTAACCATTTGGAGAAAACATTGTGAGCTTCACTTTCTTTAGAAGGCTCATTACACGGTACAGAAATCAGTAGGAGTGGAGTTCCTAAAGGAAGTCATAGCGTTTGAAACCGAAGTTTGTTGGTGGCCGGATAATTTATGAGGGGTGGTCCAAAGCACCAGAGAGAAAGCAATTTTTTGACAACACCTCGTGTTATGGACGAGGGGACGACGAGAAAATGTGGACTGTATTTTACAAATGGGGAAATGTGGTCGAAACTCACCTATTAATTGAACTTCCCGAATTAGAAGTTCCACAGGCGATTCAACTCACCGACGAAGGCCAAATTGCTTAATTGTTCGAACAAAGGCGCGACAATGCACGAAACCGCGGAATTTAACGAAAACGAAACACAATACGAACAGCGAACAAAATTCTCAAGTTTTTCCTTGAGGTTAAACGTCTTCGAATTCTCTCAACAAGATAGGCACCCAACTTCCGACTGTTCCGACCAGGAGTAGTGGGAGAAATGGTTAAGAGTGGGAGGGAAACGAGCCCTTAATATCTAATTACCATAGTAATAACGACGCACAATAAATTTCAAGACTAGTAAATCAAACAAATTAAAAATAATAAAATAATATAAATGAATAAAAAAAATCAAATAAACGGACTACAAGCAAACAGAACACCTAGCAATATCAAATGCATGCAATCAAGGGTGACATACTCTACTATATGTATTAATGTCAGGAAGTTTCAATGTACACGGTGGTCAGACGAAGAAACTGAGTTCTCTTATTAAATGTCGTGCATGGAAAGCAAACTATATCACTGATGTATTCTCCCTCTTCGAAACATTTTGAACATGAACTATAACCTGAGTGACCCTTAATTAGCAACAGAGAGGCTTTGGCTACGGCATCAAAAAATACATAGTAATTTAAAATTTAGACTTGTGTCCGGAAATAACAACATTTTTAATCAAACCACTAGCTTTCTCGATAAAATCCTGCAGGAGTTCATTGAAATCTGCTGCACTGAGAAAAATCAAAATATTAAAGGGACGGTCGGATTAATTACACGGTCAAAAATGGTATATTTCCTGTCACTTTTTAAAAAAGAACGGTGAGAAAATATACGGTGCCGATCAAAGTTCAACCACTGTGATGCATGCCACCGTCAAAATAAAATTTAGCCGATGCCTAAAATGAAACTAGCCGGCCCGTACTAAGCTCTGCGAATTTATGTTCGCAATGACCGTCGGAATTATAACTCCACCGTTCTTATTGTATGAGTCAAGGACCGTTTCTTAAACTATATGCCCTAGATCTTATAAATGTAACCGGGGCACATTTGATCTAGCCGTGCATGGAAAGCATAATAATTTATTGTTTTTCATAGAGCCAGAAGAATTAATCTGGGCCAAAAAATCGTAAGTAGACATAAAGGAGGATTTTCAATACCCTTCATGACAAATATTAGAATATACTGAATGGGCAAAAAGATTTGAGAGGCAGTACCATCGCCTGGAATATTCTTGCATTTTTTGGGCAACAGTGAGACACTGCGTGCTGTAGAAGCGAGTGAAATACTCGTATAAAGACGGTTGAGTTTATTTAGTGGGTTTTAATGATTCAAAAGCCGGTGGGTACAATCTAAAGACGGCGAACTCAATAAAATGCGGTGAATATAATTTAAAGGACGGTGGGAATCATGTTGACTAAGAGTTTGTAGGCCGGAGGTGCGACGCCGGGTTCATGCAGGAACAATTTACGGGTACCGTGGGAATAATTTAAAAGACGGTGGACACAATTTAGAAGACGGCGCAACCGTTTGAAGTGACGGTGCATCAGGGATCTGACGGTCATTTCGTTGACGAAGCTCCGCTGAGTAAGATATTATGTCTCCGAGTTCTATACCACAGTTGCCAGTTCGTGTTTTGTAATGTGGATCCAGTTCAATTCGATACAAAGTGCGACATAGGAGACTCATCAGCCAACCGTGGAATTTAAGGGTAATTTCACAATTACAAGCGCGCCCCTTCATTGCAAAGATTCAGCGTTTCAGATACAGGTATAATATGTATGCAATACTTTATGTATAGGTTCCGTCATTAACCCTTTTTCACAGAGGATTTCTTATGATTTTATAGGCTATCTAATTTTATTCAAAATCAAACAGCCCTGTGGTTGTGGAACAGTCAAGACGATAATTTTTTTGGCAAAACTATATATATGATGGCGTTTAATGAAGGTGATATAAGGCGAGGACAAATGGGAGGCATGGGAAGCAAAGAAAAAATAAAAGTTGGTATGTATATGTAATTAAGGAGGTGACGAATTATTTATTTCTTGGTTAATTTCAAATCTTAAATCTCAGTCGCTGCATGTTTTGCGAGAGAACGTCTGGTTATGAGCCCCGAGGTTGAAGGCGTCTTCAGATCCTACTTTTCCCTAGAGAGAAGGAGCTCTGCCTTGATCTCAAACCTTTTGCGGCAGAGAAATTCCTTCAAGCGGGTAAGTACGCGCTTTAAAACCATCCTCTGACTACGTTGACTCTCGTAATTGTTATTGGTTTTTTTTTTTTTTTTCTGTCAATAGATATAAATAAGACTATGAAGTGCAGGCATGGTTCACCACGTGGTACGTCTCACCGTGATCACAATTCTTGAGCACCGTCCTAACAATTTTGGGAAGACGGTTGAAATAACCGAACCCATAATTCTTCCTCTGTCATTTTTTTAAATAAAGGGCCTGTGAAATCGACTGTAACCCAATAAAATTGACCTCTATTTATCAATTAAAAGACCTGGAACATTTTATGAAGAAAAGTACTGTCAAAATGACCGGTGCAATAATTAGGCCCACCGGTCTTTCGTAGACCTGCCATCTTTAATGACTCTGTCATACATGGCTTTTGAGGGACGGCAAATGTCTATAATTTATGGGACGGTTATTTGGATCACCGTCCAGTTTTGATCCCCTGACCGGTTCTTAAAATGAATTAAAAGGACGGTGGCGTCTAATGGCGTTTTCTATTTGCCAAGGCGGAATTTCTCTGGAGCGGAGCAAGTGACGTCATTGCTCGGGAATGGAGCAGCTCCAGAGCAGCAGAAGCTCCGGTTGAGAGCGGGTTCAAATGGAATGACATTTTCGAGAGAAGGAGCAATTTTAACATGTCTCACGGTTATCGTAGAAAAATTCATATGTTTATTTTATAAGAATAGAAGCCTTAAGGCTGAAATTAAAAATAAACAAAATTGTGATGGACCTCCAAGCAGGTGTGATTGCTGCCCCTGCCTTGTGCTGTACACGGCTGGCCGTCATTGAGGAGCTGGTTGACTCAACTTAATCTCATGGACAAAAAAGTGGAGAAAAAAACTCAACGAAGGAGAAATCTGTTCATGTAAACTTTACAAATCGAATGACCAGCCCAATTCCTGTGCAACTCAATGAGAAAATAATACCATGTGCAAATACGGCGAAGGACCTAGGCATGACGCTGGATGCTAAAAGGGTAAAAGCCCCACGTCAAAAAGAAAAAAGAGGAGAAAGGTACTGGCTGCTCGGGAAGTATTCTGAGCTCTCGATGGACAACAAGCTCCTGCTACACCAGCAAGTTCTGAAGCCTTTTCTGGGCCTCAGGGTGTCAGCTTTGGGGCTGCACCAAGAAAAGCAATGTCAGTCATACAAACTTTTCAAAACAAAGTTTTCAGAATGATAACAAATGCGCCTGGTATGTACTAGGTCTTGACGTGCATCGTGACGAGCAGCGGAGCACGAAAAGAGGCTCCACAAACACTCTAATGTTGAGGCACTCGCCCTGCTGGATACTGCAGGAGACCTTAGACGGCTGAAAAGGACCAAATCCCTCGACTTGGTTTGCTACATTATAAGTGTAGTGGAGCCACCAACTGTGTAAAGTGAAAGTGAAGTTGCTAGATGTTATACATTTCTTATTTGTATAATGTATATGTAGCAGTTGCAACATGTAATAAATGGAATATAATAATAATAATTTAATTCAATCTACAAAAGATATCGAAAAAAGACAATGAAAATATCGAAGGAGAAAGGAAGTAACTAGAGAAATAAGCTCCCGAGGAACTCCTGTCCAAGAAGAAGAGAAAGAAACACGAATGGGAAAAAACTGAAAATTCATCCAACCCCATTATTTGTTTAAATTTGGACTCTGTAAGGCTTATTGCCTACAAGTAACACGAGGCATAGCACATCGACATTCGAACCCACATTTTGGAAAATGTGGTTCAACAAGAATGTATTCAAAATGAAATTCGTCACTCCTACCGAAAGTGAAGTGGATATTCTGACGAAATCTCTGTTATAGACTGGCCAAGGATCACTTCTGAAAGCTAAGGAATCTTGTCGGGGCAAACTGATTCTACGCGATTTTTCTATTATTCACAGAGTTTGATTATTGGAATCATGTTTGTGATTATTTTTTTAAAGTAAATTAAATAATAAAATTACAAAAAGCTTACAATTTGTAATTGCTTACAAAAAGGAGTACTTTCATAAAACATTTTTTCTTGCGTTGGTATTCCCATATTTTGAACCACACAAGTAATTGACGGCAGCTAGACAAGGAATAAGCAAAACTTTCATATCATAATAGTATTACCTTCCATGCTGTTCATAGCTCCCCCAAATTTCTGGGAGCAAGAAATGTTGCTCTGGCACTGCTCCGCAGCGATACTATGTGGCAAATAGAATTCACTAAAAAGTGCTCCAAGTGCCAAATGGATCGCCTAAAAGCTTATCAGAACAACTCCAGAGCACTTTTTGTGGAAAAGGAAAACGTCAGAGGATCGTGCGACTTCAAAATAGGCATTGCAACGCATTGTGATTAGCGACGGCTATTTTATTCCAGATTCGGGAGGATGTTAGGACTTTACTAAAGCGGAATTTGGAAAATGTCGAAACGTTGGACAAAAATAACGCTATTCATATTGCAAAAAAATAGTAAAATAATGTACAGTAATAAGAATGGGACTTTCGAATGATGTTCCAACGGGCATGAAATAAAACAGGCGGTTTGTCGTTGACGGACTGCGACACAGTTTTCTTATTCCGTGCCCTATACGTGAGTTGGGACACGGACGGGAAGTGGGTTTCAGCCTTTGTCGCGGGTGCGCGATCGTCATCGAAATTGCATGGGTAAAACGCTACAGGAAATCCTTGAAAACGCTAAAAAAGCTTAAATGCCCCTTCCCCCCTAATCCCACTCTCCTGGGACGGGAGTCTGTCGGTTGGCGTTATTTCCGAAAATTACAGTGAAAATCGTGAGTGGAGCTAGCCATCTCGACACCTGATTTAAGAAAGGGTAATTTAAAAGCTTAATATTTTCAGAGTGCCCATCAAGCATATTAATCTGATACAATACCTACCTGATCTATCTGATACAATTGCCAACAAAACCTCAAATTCGCGGTATCAGCGCATGAGAAATAATGGAATACGTCTCAAACTATGAAATTGCCGTTTATTCTGGAAAATCTCGATTGCATTTAAATAAAATGACAAGGGCTCATCACAGGAGGGCGAGTTCCACGTTAACTTGACTTGAGTAACGTCTACGCGATCCTCCCAAGACCATCACGACCATCGTTTGACGAACAACGCGTGAAATTCAACGAGAATAATGCAATTCAACCTGCGCTGCGTAATGTAAAGAAGACATTGAATAAATCGAGACAGAAAAGAATGAAATTCTGTAAGGGACAGAAACAAAGTGAAGTCGAATAACAGTGGTTAAACCCAAATTATTCAACTGAATTTTGGCTCTACTCAGCTACGAGTGACACGAAACACACTGACATTCGAACTCACTTTTTGTAAGATGCTTTGCAAGAAATCTTTTCAAGATTAAATTCGTTTTATCCGTCGATAATATCATGTACATTCCAACGAAGTCTCTTGTCGGGAAGCATAATGAATTTTGTCGGTATATCGGGGTGAACTGATTCTACGAACTGAAGTTCACTTCGAAATGGAGTAATAAAATAGTTTGTTTTGTTCAATTATTGGGTACCTAATTGGTAAAGAAATTGTCCTCTTGGTGCTCACAATAAGTAGTAATCTCGTAAAAATTTTCTTCTAGCGTTTAATTTCATCACTTTGAACTACACACATCACAAGTTATTTAATTATAAAAGCCGGAATGAGCAAAGTTTTGTTTTTTGTTATCATATTACCTTCCAAGGTGTTCATTGCTCCGTCAAATTTCCCGGAGCAATAAATGTTGCTCTGGAGTTGCTCCGCAGCGAGACTACACGGCAAATAGAACTCACTACAAGTTGCTCCACGGCGGCTCTAATGGCAAATGGATCGCCTAAAACCCTATGAGAGCAGCGCTGGAGCAACTCCAGAGCAGTTTTTTGTGGAAATAGAAAACGCCACAATTGACAGTCCATTAAATTCATTTCTGACCGGAAAACATATCAAATTTTTTCTCAGTGTGGGTTTTGATAACCGTGGTACAATCCTACTAAGACAACTGAATTGCTTACATTGATGCTTTTATTGATGCACAAAATCGCATATACCTGGCTGGGAGAGCTTTTCACTAAAGGCAGTCCATCAGTATTAAATGCAATCGATAATTTCACCTGGGCTCTTTTATAAGCATGTTGTATTGCGCCTGAAGGGCTTTTTGAATTCCAAAATGAAAATACGAGACGGGTCTGACCTTCCTAATGGACAAAGCGCGTGGGGTACGCAGGAATGTTCGATGATCTTTCGGTAAATCTTTAAAAACGCTGTTGGTAGAATCTGAGGGCAAGCCCATGAGATCCTTTAGCGCAACGTGGGTAATTTGGTGCCTCACAGCCCAGTCTCTTAAACGATCATTAAGGGATGACGAACAATTCCTGACAGGGTGATTGGGGAACACTTATTGTTCAAGAATTTTATCCGACATGGATAAATCTGGTTCTGGTACAAAGGGGTGGTTGTTCAACATTAGAATATCCAGAGGGCGAATTAGATGTAGCCCAACCCGAGTTACGAATGGTTCCGTCGGGTTCAGCATTACTTGAATTTTCGCTAATTGAGTTTTTAAATAAATCATTAGGTACTACCCAGAACCTGACTACTTCCGGGAAGATTAATCCTTTTATTTTAAAGTCGAATAAGCACCTCCTCGGTTTCCACGCGATTTTTTTTTTTTTTGTAGTAAGTAAGACGACTTCCTTTCCATGATTAGGACGAACTGTGTATTTACTTACGTTATTCGAAAATTAAGAGCTTCCGTACCTCTCAAAAGAACCACTAATAGTTTCACCAGAAAATCAAAGTACCCAATCACATGAAATTCACCACGTTTCCCTTACTCAAAAAAATAAAAACAATTAATAATTCATATTAATTAATTATTAACATTTTTTTAATAATGATAACTTTATTTGTACTGTGTACATTTCAGTTTTGCTAACAATATTATTAGTAGAACATGCAGTTCTAATTCACATGTAACGTGTGAAGAGGTATGTATCCACTGATACGCCTCTTATTAATAGGAACAAGTGCTGATATACTTCACAAAAGAAAGGAGTGAATGATAATAATGTTCAACAATAAATATAAATAATGGGGCAGTTATAACAGTTAGTTTATCACAGGCTTAATGTCACAAATCACAGAAGTTTCAGCTGATTATGTCAACTGTTCGTTTTCTTTTGAGTCTTCTTTGGTCTCGAGCTGGTGGTTGGTTTTCCAATAATTGCTGGAGTTCCGTATTGTGGTGGGATTGGAGTGAGTCAAAGTATCGACGGCTGGTTTCCTTGAGTACCTGGACTACCAGTGGTATATCCATATCAGAGTGAAGAGTGGAATTCCGAACGTACCATGGTGCTTTGGTGATTATCCTGAGGATTCTAGTCTGAAGGGTTTGTATCTTTTTAATTTGACTGTCTGATGCAGATCCCCATATTTGACATCCATATTGCCAAATTGGCCTTATGAGAGCTAAATACATCAGACGCTTGGTGGAAAGGGCTAGAGCTGAGCTGGTGAGTAGCGGCATAAGAATGTGCATCCTCGTTCGAGCTTTCTTAATGACGGAGGTTATATGCTCGTGCCAAGTTAGTCTATTGTCAAGAATTAGCCCCAGATATCGAACATGGTCTGACTCGGGTACGTCAGTTCCGTTCATCACGATTTGATGGTGAGTCAATTTTCTTCGGTACGTGAACTTGACAAGAGTGGACTTAGAGGGATTGACCTTTACTCGCCAGTGGTTTGCCCAGTCTTCGATCAGACGGATGTGCTCTTGCAGTGTTCGGCTTGACTGTTCGCAGGAATCACTCTTGGCTAGGACAGCGACATCGTCGGCAAACATGGCAGTGATGACAGCTGGGTCGCTGGGGAAGTCATGCGCATAAATAAGATACAAAAATGGACCCACCACACTTCCTTGCGGCACTCCAGCATTGATAATATGGGACTGTGATTTGACTCCTCCATAGGTAACTGCGTAAGATCTCCCTGATAAATAGGACTGAATAATCCGATAGTAGGTGTCTGGAAGATGGGGTTTTATTTTAAAAAGCAACCCACTATGCCAAACCTTATCAAAGGCCTTCTCGTTGTCGATGTATAGACCCATGCAAACCTGTTTTTCTTCATACGTTTTTAGTATGGTATCCACTACTCGATGGAGCTGTTGAGGACATGAGAGGCTGGAACGAAATCCAAACTGTGTGGGAGGCAGTAAGGGTTCGAGAAATTGAAGCATTCTTGGCAGCAGCAACCTTTCGAACACTTTGGAGAAGAGCGATAGTAAGCTAATGGGTCTATATCCATCAATACTGCGATGATTCTTGCCGGGTTTAGGGATCATTATGATCATTGCATGTTTCCAGTTTGATGGAAAATGAGCTAGTCGGATGATGGCATTGTAAATTTGGGTGAGTAGAACAAATGCTTTCCTGGGGAGTGCTTTTAGAAGTGACTGGACTATTTGGTCTTCTCCTGGTGCTTTCTTCGTAGGAGATCGGGAGATGGCGTCTCGAACTTGCGAGGGCTTGAAGAGAGGAGGAAGAGGTGACAATAGGAGAGGTTCGTTCAAACCATCTTCAACTGACTGGCAAAAGGCTGCATCGCGTTGAGGATGAGGGGAGAATTGGCTGAACAAGCTGTTCGCAAAAGCTTCTGCTTTTTGTTCAGGTGTAGTTAACCAGCTGTTATTAATTTTGAGTGGGGGTGTATTCTCTTTTCTTTTGGTCAACGCCTTAGTCTTCCTCCATAAGGACCCGTCCTCGCTGATCAATTGTTCAAGTTCGGAGTGAACATTTCGTTCTCTATGTTCTCTTAGAGCTTTCTTGAGGTCTTCTGTAGCTCTGTTATATGCTGTTTTGTGAGGCTGGTATTTAGTTCGCTCCCATAAATCTCTACAGCGTTTCTTTACAGAATGTAGCTGGGTGATATGAGATGGCCATGACACAGGTTTTGGTGTGGAAGATGAATTTTGTCGCGGCTGGTGAGCGATTGTTGCAGCTTGTTGTACTGAACGGGTTAGGTAGCTTACAGCTTTATCAAGGTCTGTTGTTGTTTTCAGGGGTATATTTGGATTTATTAGCTCTTCTAGAGTGGACTTGTATTTCTCCCAGTCGAATGGCAGTTTTATCAGTCCTGTATATGATTGGCGTCTATCATGATGAGCATTGATAGTCATCATCACCGGGTAATGGTCGGAACTCAACTCATGTATTACGGTGGCGTTTGAACATAAATTGATCATATTTTTGCATATGAATATATCCAGAACGTCGGGAACTTGCCCTTGTGCCGGCTGGTGAGTGGGGCTTATGGGATATATAAATTGCAAATTGTGTTGAAATCCCACACATTTGAGCCCCATCTAGGATGCTTTGCGTTGAAATCGCCGCCGAGCAAGAACGAACTTCCAAGCTCATGAAAAACCCCCCAGTAATGAACTGGTAGTAATCGGTACACAGGAGCGGAGTAATAAGAGCAAACTTGATAGTAACTCGTGTTTAATTTGATGCTCACTCGAGCTATCTGAATTAACTCTTCCTCGATCGGTGGAAGGGGATTGTGACTTATCGGTGTCCGAATGAAAATGGCATACCCTCCTTTCCTCCTGCCACTGGGATGGTCTGCTCTATAAATTGAATAACCCGCAATACTAAAATTAATGTGAGGAGCTAATTTAGTTTCAGTAGCCAATAGAATGTCGATTTCATGAGTTTTTAAAAAATGGTCTAGCTCATGGTGTTTATTGTTGATACCTTGGCAATTCCATGTGACTATTTTCAGCGAACTATGTGTAGTTGTTGGATTCATGGTTTGATAATTGTAGGTAATATCTGGGCTAACATTTGTAGAACTGGTTGAATAACTGACAGCAATGTGTCAATTCTAGATATGAGCTCATCTAACTTATTGGTTGATTGTGGTGAACGATCAGAAAGCGTTTGGGAAAAGGTTCTGGTAGGAGCTTCAACACGCTTCGGAATCAATGGGGGGAACGTTTTGGCATTGACTTGAGGGTGGGGTGATACGGGATTGACTTGTGGCTGGGATGGTATGGGTTTAATAGCCATATCTGGAATACGATTATTGTTGTTAAATTTTTGAAGTCTGGTGGCAACAGGACATCCTCGATAATTAGCCGTATGCGAGCCTTTACAGTTGACACAAACGGGTGGTATGCCATTTGATTTTGAACACTGTTTGGTTTCGTGGGGTTCGTCACACTTGACGCATTTGGGAGATTTATGGCAATAGTTTTTAGTGTGCCCATATTCTTGACATTTTAGGCATTGCACAATGTTTTTGCGAGGTTTTGGGGGCTCAATTTTGACCACACTGTAATAAAGGATTAACATTTTATCGAGCTTGTTAGGGTCAGATGAAAAAAGGTTTCGTCTTATGTTTAAAGGGAAAGGGCACCTCAAAAACCACCTCAGAACCACCGCTTTACACAAAATTAACGCTAAGGTACAAGAGTCAGAGCAATTACGATGGGCCAATTTTTTGTGAATCTTGTAGTTGCCGTCGCGGTGACGGCACTCGAAATAGCGTTCGGCCCCCCTGCTCGGGTGCATTCAAACGGTGATTGACGAGAGGGTCGCTCTCTCCACCTATCCCCCCTTTACTGCTTCACACTGTTCACTGAAGACCTGCTAACACAGCCTACCATCCTCTCAAATGTTAAAATTTCACATAACTCAGTGACCAGAGGAGATAAAGTGATTCCGTTTGCGCCAAAATGTGCGTCTGACTCAGGCTGAACAACTTCGTACATATCGGACCGGAAGACACAGAGTACTTAGTTTGGAATCCACGAGGGCCAAACGATGCTACGCTAGACAATAGACAGATAGAAAATTAGGAACCAGAGAGTGATCCATTTTAGTGCATTTCATTCTGAAAACGCACTATTGGTCTCGTCGTGATGGTGGCAAACATGGGTCATGTCATGTTTTTTTTACGTTTCAGAACCTCTAGAACACGAATTCAGTGGTCTCCGGAATTCATATTCCGGATCTCTATACATTTCTTTATATGTATACAGGGTGTTCATAAATTACCTCGACAGAGAAAGTATGGTGATAGTACACCTCATTTGTGATCGAAATTACTATTTGAGGTTTTTTGGAATTCCTCTTGGTTTTCGAGATATCGTCAATTTCATGTTTTTTTGGTGACCCTCTGTTTTTTTTCGATAAGTGACTATTACGACATCATCAACAGGTGCTAGACTAAAAGTAAATAGCTCATTGAAAAGAGCACAAAATGTCCTTCATTATTGGTCCTCAACTCAATAAAATTACACCAAGGCCCTAGCCGCTAGGGCATGAGATATCCGAAGGAAACTCGTTATTCGCATTTCTGCCCAATTTTCATCAGCGATTTTCACCATTTCGTCAAAGGAAAATATTTTTTTGCGTTCATAGGGAAAACTTCCTCATGATGTTAGCTTTCCAATGACGTACAACATTTACCAGTTTTCACCATCTAGTGAAGAGGTAGAAGCAATAAACGAGCCCAAAACTGAAAAATAACCCGTAATGAGGACCCTTTGAATGAGGTATAACCAGCTCTAATTACTCGTTTCCAACGGATGAGACATACGGATTCAAGCGGTCAGCTAAGTCTATCGCTAATTTACTTTGGTGAGTTGAAATTGGGGGTGGTGAAGCTTAAAATGTCGTTAGAGGATTGGGCTTCATGGACCTAACCCGCAACCCGCGAATGCAAAAATTGGCCCTCCGCACATCTGAATTGGATGCACGTTGCACCTCCAGTCGTCGTCTCTGGATTTCCTCGCACGATTCTCGAGTACGTACGATTCTCAAGCTCCTCTCTGGGGCCTCACGGGAAAAAATGCCGCTAGCGGGGTCCAAGGACGCTGAATAAAAAATAACACTATCCCGTCCTAGCAATCGCATCTTGCGGCATTTTCTCACTGGTTCGTAATACGGCCCCTGGTCGCAACTGGTTGTTGGTAGACCAGCTTTGAATGACCTAGTAAATAAAAACCCATGGGTGGTGGGGGGTCGGGACAGGACTTCTCGGTGAGCACCTTACTGGTCCATGAAGCCAAATCCACTAGCGATATTTTAGCTTCACCACCACCGCTAAGTTACGCTGATTTACATCGGCGAGTAGTGGATTGTCCTGACAACAAACCACCCTTGGATTTTTATTTATTGGGTCATTTAAAACTGGTCTACCAACAACCAGTTGCGACCAGAAAGGAGCTTGAGAATCATACGTATTCGATAATCGTGCGAGGAAATCTAGAGGCGACGACTGGAGGTGCAACGTGCATCCAATGCAGTTATGCGGAGGGCCATTTTTTGCATCCGACAACAAGGAGAAACCCTAGAATCCCAGAAAAATCCATGGCGGGTTGGGGGGTCAAGGTGACCACCTTTCTGGTCCATGAAGCCCAATCCACTAACGATATATTAAGCTTCACCACCACCCAATTTCAACTCACCAACGTAAATTGGAGTTAGATTTAGCTGACCGCTTGAATACGTATGTCTCATCCGTCGGAAACGAGTAATTAGAGTTGGTTATACCTCATTCAAAGGGTCCTCATTACGGTTTATTTTTCAGTTTTGGGCTCGTTTATTGCTTCTACCTCTTCACTAGATGGTGAAAACTGGTAAATGTTGTACGTCATCATGAGGAAGTTTTCCCTATGAACGCAAAAAAATATTTTCCTTTGACGAAATGGTGAAAATCGCTGATGAAAATTGGGCAGAAATGCGAATAACGAGTTTCCTTCGGATATCTCATGCCCTAGCGGCTAGGGCCTTGGTGTAATTTTATTGAGTTGAGGACCAATAATGAAGGACATTTTGTGCTCTTTTCAATGAGCTATTTACTTTTAGTCTAGCACCTGTTGATGATGTCGTAATAGTCACTTATCGAAAAAAAACAGAGGGTCACCAAAAAAACATGAAATTGACGATATCTCGAAAACCAAGAGGAATTCCAAAAAACCTCAAATAGTAATTTCGATCACAAATGAGGTGTACTATCACCATACTTTCTCTGTAGAGGTAATTCATGAACACCCTGTATATACAGGGTGGATCCGTATAAGTGTGACAAAAAGTTTTTGGTAAAACTACGTTAAAAGTGGAGTAAAATGGTACCTTCGGAAGTGTCCTACGTCGATCCGTTCCGGAGTTATGATTTTTTTGTGTTTAAAAAAGTAACCAATGCTTGCTTCAAAAAATCCGCAATTTCTCGGCTTATATCTCACGAAATCCAAAAAGTTATGCCATTTTCAGAAACTACGGAACATTTCCTTTAGGATAGAGGCCATTTTATTGCTTGAAATAATCGTCAACACCCAGAAATCTGACATTTTTTCCATAAATTTACGTGTCCTCTAAAATTTGTCCGTTTTACGAAAAGTCGCTGTACCCAAACAGCTTTCTCAACAGATTTTCGGTGTATCACAAAAACTTCCCCGTCTTCTAAGCTTCCTTTTGGCGTGTTCACATTTCATGTTACCACTGACGTTTCTCACAAAAACGTCACGAGAATGCACAAAAACCGTGTTTTTACGAAACATGGGCCATTGTCTACGGTATTCGTGAAGGGTGCGGAGAGATCGGCAGTAAGTGAGAACAGGATATCTTACCATGGAGAAGATACTGCCCACCATGGAGAAGGCAAGAGGCATTCGATTTGACCCCTTCCCCCACCAGTGATTCATTAATTGTCACCATTCATGGGGGGGGGGGGTATAATTGAATGCCGTTTGCCTACGATATCTTCTCCTTACTAAAATATTCTGTCCTCCCTTTCTAAAACAGTATTTTGACAGAAAAATATAGGCAATTGCCTATGTGCCAGGTGCCAACAATATTCGTGAAGGGTGCTCAGAGATCGGCAGAAATGGATGGGGGGGGGGGTCAAATTTAATGTCTCTTGCCTGCAGTATCTTCTCCATGGTAAGATATCCTGTTCTCACTTACTGCCGATCTCTCCGCACCCTTCACGAATACCGTAGACAATGGCCCATGTTTCGTAAAAACACGGTTTTTGTGCATTCTCGTGACGTTTTTGTGAGAAACGTCAGTGGTAACATGAAATGTGAACACGCCAAAAGGAAGCTTAGAAGACGGGGAAGTTTTTGTGATACACCGAAAATCTGTTGAGAAAGCTGTTTGGGTACAGCGACTTTTCGTAAAACGGACAAATTTTAGAGGACACGTAAATTTATGGAAAAAATGTCAGATTTCTGGGTGTTGACGATTATTTCAAGCAATAAAATGGCCTCTATCCTAAAGGAAATGTTCCGTAGTTTCTGAAAATGGCATCACTTTTTGGATTTCGTGAGATATAAGCCGAGAAATTGCGGATTTTTTGAAGCAAGCATTGGTTACTTTTTTAAACACAAAAAAAATCATAACTCCGGAACGGATCGACGTAGGACACTTCCGAAGGTACCATTTTACTCCACTTTTAACGTAGTTTTACCCAAAAAATTTTGTCACAATCATACGTATCCACCCTGTATATATCTTTATGGCCGTTTCCTTGTTAGCACGATAACTCTCGTAGAAGTAAATATAGCGGAACGCGCTTTGGCACAAAAATCAGTAGTCATAAGACACCGGTCGGTATTGCATTTGGGCCAAATCGGTCAAGGTGGAGGGAGGAAAATAGGGGTTGAAATGGTAAAAAAATCACTACAAATCACCAGTTGATTCCAGAAGCATTATATTCGGTATGATGATTCCATTTTGAAATAGCCTTTGATTCCCATTAAGTTCAGCTTAAACAAACCCGGCAGCAAACAGTACGAGGGAGGGTCAAACATTATGACAAAAATGATGAGCCCATTGGAAAGAGCACAAAATTTTCTATTTAAAGAGCCTATTTTTATCCAGATCAGACGATATCTACTTCGTTTTGAATCAGCTTATTAGCGAGGAATATGGTGGAGTAGTCAGAAAATTACGGTTTTTCGCCAATAACCTGATTCAAAACGTAGTAGATGTTGTCTGATCTGGATTAAAAAAGGCTCTTTAAATAGAAAATTTTGAGCTCTTTCCAATGGGCTCATCATTTTTGTCATTGCAACAATTACTGCGTGTGTAACAAGCTGTTTCTGAAAAAATCAGAAAATGGCTGATATCTCGGAAACAAAGCGGAATTTCGGGAAAGTGCAAATAGTCATTTCGACGAGAAATGAGTTGCCCCTTCACTGGTTTTTCTCTGTCCAGTCGCTTTTTGTACTCTCTGTAGATGCATCATATTCGGTACGTATACTCCATGTTAGACTAGCCTTTGATTCCCATTTTAATTTTTTGAAAAAGTCAAGGGGGAGGGGGTGATGTCCCCGGGGTGGAAGTAAGTGTGAGGCCTTGTTAGCACGATAACTCTCGTAGAAATTATTTTAGCGGAACGCGCTTTGGCACAAAAATCAGTAGTCATAAGGCCCCGGTCGGTATTGCATTTGGGTCAAATCGGTCAAGGTAGAGGGGGGAAAATAGGGGTTGAAATGGTAAAAAAATCACTACAAATCACTAGTTGATTCCAGAAGCATTATATACGGTATGATGATTCCATTTTGAAATAGCCTTTGATTCCCATTAAGTTCAGCTTAAACAAACCCGGCAGCAAACAGTACGAGGGAGGGTCAAACATTAACGAAACAAAATCATGGTCTCAACATTAGGTACTACTTCTGGGACGGCTTAGGGTATCCGTATACAAAATGAAATGCACTCTTTGCGACCGCCAGCTGCCGGAGCGAAATTTTTTTTTCTTCTTCTTCTGAGTCAGGATCAAATTTTTCATCGGTTGTTTTAGCCTCAATTGGAGTGGATGCCCTCTACGGGACCTCACAATGAGAAGGGAATCCAAAATGGTCCAGCGGGAAGGAGTAATAGTAACATGCACCCTAATCTTGGTCACCAAACCTTTCATTTTTACCCAACTTTTCGCGGTCGTCCTTGGCAGGATTGTTTTATAATTAAGTACTCACCTACGAATTTCGCATAGGCTGGAAGACTCATTCTTTGCTGACCGAGTAGGGTTTAAGAGAACCTGTAAAACGAAAGGTAAATCGTAATGAGGAGAATAAACAAGATTATTGTGAGAAAAATCTACAAAAAAAAAAAAAAAAAAAAATCGATCACCCGATCGCATGCTCTGAGTGCTGGGTGCATATGTTTTAGGTAGCACCCACGGATAACTCTCGTACTATTTGGCGCCGATCCAGACGCTGACAGTCTCAAACAATAAGACAGTTAAAGTGAAGTAGTGGGAAGGAAACTTCCCTCGTGTATGCGCCCATGATAGAAATGTAGAGATGCCGAGAGGTTAGCAGGCCTTATGTATCCACTAGAAGGGGCGCGGCAGTTAAATAAAAATTATTCAACCATAAAATTCAACGTGTTCTCCCCACAAAAAAAAAAAAAAAAAAAAAAAAAAAAAAAAAAAAAAAAAAACTCAAAAGGCAATATTGCTCCCTGACCATCATTTTAAACCAAAACTGCTTTAAAACGTTGATAGATTAGCTCAAAATGTAGGTATAGATCGGGACAAGGAAGCACTAGCAAAAATTTTAGAATTGTATTTTGACGAATTTTTCGGCGATAAATTCGACGATCGTAAATGGAAACTGTATATTCCCCCTTACGTGGCTCTGCTAACAAATATGATTGGCTGCGGAGTATTCGTTTGCATGTTAGTTGATGCACTATACCTGTCTTCAGCGACTAAAATGTCTAATGTTTCCAGCGAAAAGTACAGGTCCAAAATGAAAATTATAGTACTGAATTATATGGAAAATCCTATTCCTGGTCCCAAGTCGTTCAGTTGCAATTATTATTATTTTTTTATTTTTTATTTGTTTAAAGAAATGAAGCAAACTGAAGTGAAAGGTTTCGAAATTGTTATGGCCTCTCTTGCAGAAGAATTTTCCTTCTTCCATGAAAAATGTTATTGGTAACCACCATCCCCAAGTATTTGAAACACTCCGTGGTAATTCTCAAGCTAGCTGAGAATATTAAGGTCTCTTCTTTGAACAATTTGCCACGAGCCTGTTCCTCGTGAACCAATCATTTAAGTTATGTGTAGCAAGGTTCAAGGTGTGCAGGAGCTCCGGTTTATTTTTTGTCGAGGTGACCAAAGCCGTATCGTCCGCAAATTGAAAGACAGAAGTGTCCTGAGGTTGCAGGATTTCATTTATATAAACCAAAAAGAGAAGGGGACCCCTGAGGTTCGCCATGTTTACACGGGAGAAGACCTGACTTTTCGTCTTCGGATCTGACCCGCTACTTCCTACCGCTGAGATACCTCTCTATAAGCTTTAGGCTCGGTGCACACTTGCGGCAAAAGTAATGTAGATTCCGCGTCACTTTATCGCCGCTTCCTAGCTCCTGCGATGCGCACTTGTAAGCGAGATTCCGCGTCACTTAGCCAAGACCATTCAATATTCAGTCTCTCTTTGGCGTCAATAGAAAATGGATCGCGCACGTTCTGAGATTTTGAAAAAGAAAATTGTTTTTTCTTATTTAGTACATAGATACTACAATCGCGAAAACGAGTGTAAAAGAAAGTTATGGATTCATCCCTACGTCGTTGATAGACATATAAGGGAGCTTTCACAACTTATGAGCGATCTTAGAGAAGATTTTTCAATTATTTACGCATGTCAATACGATCCTTCGACGAGATGGCCGGTCGAATGAGTGATGCACTTCAGGGAAATGAGACGTACATGAGATCACCCATACCTCCTTTGGAGATGCTAGCGGTAACTTTGAGGTGCGTAAAAAAAATAACTTAATTTACATTAAATAAGTATTTATTTAAGATGGTTTTATTCGTTAATTTGTACATAATTATTAAGAAAAAGGTATAATAAAAAAAAGGCAAAACATATTAAAATGACATATTGAAAATGACAATGACAAACATGTGCTAAATGTTTTCGTAATTTATATCTAGTGTAGAGGCGGAGGGTGTTTGGGAATGAGCTACAGGAGTTGCACTTGAAGATGACGGGACGGAAGAGGAAAGAAATTGATGAGCTGTAGGAGATTTTGTCTGGTGAAAGTTTGAAGACGAAGTAGAACCAGGAACAGGCGTGGAGGACTGAGAGCAGCTAGTGGTGGAGGATGGTTGGAAAAATTGGAACGAAGAGATGGAGATACCATGGGAGGAAGATGCGCCGGCGGACCATATTCTTGATACGTATGCGATAGTCCTGGTCCTGTATGAATTGGAATCTGGTGTTGAGTTTGGCGTTTGATTCTTTTTACAACATCCAAAACTTCACTCCGGAAGTCCAACTTCTGGTCCGGACTGAATGATCTTAGAGTTGGGAGTAAGGACTCTAAGAAGGATTTGTCCTCATCGGGAGGCTCAGCAGGTGTGTTGATTTATGCCATAAACGCCGACTCAAATTCGGCAGTCCTCAAGCGCTTAGAGCCAGCCGATGATCTCGTCGACGATGGGACGGACGAAGTTGAGGGCGTCGGAAATGCTAAGTCGTCTTCCCGTTGCCCGGCGTCGACGATTTCAACCTCCGGAGCCTCTAAGGATGATTCTGTTGCGGCCAACGGCATGGAAGCCTCTAGAAAGGACATTTGCCTGGCATACTAATACATCCTCCCAGTGGCCGCTGGTAGGCCAGACTTCGTTCTCTTCCTCACGCTCCTTGAGAAATTGTCTTTCAAGTTCTTCCACTTCTTCACAAGTTTTTTAACTGAAAGAAAAAAAATGCATTTCCATATTGAGTGTAGCGAATCTCAGAAATCCTAAATGACGGTAAAAAATTGAAAATGGGACCCAACTGTATACCAAGAATAAATAGCCATAAGTAGCAAAAGTAACAGAGATATGGCAAAGGCAATTGAAAGTATAATTGCTACGACAATAACAACCATCTATTTTGAATTATTAGTATTAGTTTTTCAGCCATACTTGATTAATATTTTATTTTTAGGGATTTGGAAAAGAAAGAGAAAAAAAAGCTCAGGAAAAGCAAAAGAAGCAAAAACAAACCAAAACCCTAAAACTAAAATAAATTTGTTTTTAATATAGCTCAATACAATATTTTTGTATTACTATTTGTTGTAGGTACTTGGGGAGTGGTTGCTATTTGAAAGACCTCCACTCTTACCGGCTGGGACAATCGACTTTGTGTAAAATTATTCGGAAAGTCTGTGCAGTGATGTGGCTGATTTTTAGAGAAGAATGTTTTCCTCCTGTTTCAACTGAAAAATGGTTGGAGATTTCTTCTGTTTTCGAGAAAGAGGCGAATTTACCCCATTGCCTTGGCGCACTTGACGGCAAGCACGTAAGGATAATAAAACCAACGAAAAGTGGATCGCTGTTCTACAATTACAAACATTTTTTTTTCTATTGTTCTATTCGCCGTGGCCGATCCCAATTATAATTTCATGTACATTGACGTAGGCTCGTTTGGAAGAGAAATAGACAGAGAGCCAGTGAAAAAAAACGGTGGTCATAAGTAAATGGGTCTAATGTGTCTAAATTTATAGTACTAGTTGGTTTGAAGAGGGAATGACAAGTCTGGCAGCGATTTGCCGTGACATAGGTATTTATATCACCACATAAATATGTGAAAATGTGATGAAAAATTTCATGATTAGTAAATGACTGATTTTTGGTGAGGAGTTAGGGGATGGGTCCTCTCACTCGGAAACCACAATGGCAGACGGTTTGGAGTTGACGAAAGGGGGGGCAGACGCCCCCGAAGGTAAGAAAAGTGGGGGAAATTTTTTATGATTAGTAAATGGCTGATTTTTGGTGAGGATTTAGGGGATGGATCCTAATACTCAGAAACAACAATGGCAGACGATTTGGAGATGACAAAGGAGGGGGCAGACGCCCCCAAAGATGAAGAAATAGGGTGGACAGCATTACAGAAAAATGCAGGGAAGTAGGTACTCTCTACGAACATTGGTATAATTATCCATCTGTATTCAATCTTTTTTAACGGGAAATAAGCTGATTGATACATAGCAACAAATCATGAATAATAGATTAAATCTGATGTAACACAAGAAAAGAAAAAAAAAAAAGTGCTAATAATAACGCACCAAAATGAAGAGAAAATCGTTCTCGGATTGTTGAAACAAGACTTTCAAGTCTGAAGGTACCTTCATTCTCATAAACAGCAATTTCATAATATTTAAAAAGAAAAAAAGCACGGTTCAAAGAAGGAAGAAGGTTACAATTTCACACATTTCAATATTCTTCGTCCTCTTCACTGTCTGTTTCACTCCCTGCAAAGAGAATTGGTACCACATTAATTGCAGTAGTATGAGAATTGGAAAAGAAATCGAAACCAACAACAAGTTAATGAGTGACAACTACCATCTTCAATTGTTGAGTCCTCAGAAGGCTGAATGATCACATCCTTGACCAGAAGGGGGCATATTGTTCTCCTCCAAACCAGTGCAGTTTGTATTTGCCCTCGTGCTCCGTCCAACCGTAGTTTTGTGGGTTTAGTGCAGTTGGTTTCTTCAAATAAGCATGCCTCCACAAAACGGCAATGTAATGAGACCTCTGAATCTGCTGGAGTAGCTCTGAAGCGCAGGGGGGAAGGCTGGTGGAGTCAAGGTTTTTGAATTTTTTAAGGAAGGGCTCACTCTGGTGACTCATTTAAAAATTTTTTGAGAACATTTGGAACCTGGCTTTGTTCACATTGTCACACTGCTGTATGCCATAGATCCTGCGCACAAATTTATTCAGGATTGAAACCACTTCATCTTGCGCAGATTCAAATGCAGTGGAGTCGTTCAGTTTGGCAAGAGCACTCTGAAATTCACTGCTTTTCATCAGAATTGAAAATGGCTTATTTTTTCCTTTTTTGAAGAAACAGGGATTGTAATCACAGCCTGTTATTGCGTGAAAGCCAAGGAGTGCTTCGCAAAGCGCCTTGCCTAAGTTATCGTAGAGCATATTGACGTCAATGTACCTTCGATTATTGCCTGCTCCGGCATCCATCCAAAGGCGCAGTGGATGATGAAAATGGTCCATGTTGCCCAGAGTGATGATGAGCACATCAGTATCTGAGCATTTTAAGACCACATTTCTTCCTGCCTCGACCTGGCAAAGGTGGTAAACAATTTTGGTATCAGTCTCTTCATGGTCCTCACATGTGAAGTGCTCATCTATTGAAGCCTTGATTTTACCTTCTACTGCTTTGAAGATGTAACATTTCTCAAAGTTGAGGTATACTTCTTTGTTGCCAATAAATGGAGCAACTTCTTCAGTAGCCCAGTGTAATATGAAGAATCGTACCAGAGCTTCTTTGAACTTGGGGTTTCGGAGTTCTTTACTGAAATCAGTCAGTCTGATTTGATCAGGTCCAGAAATGGAGTAGCTGCGGGCCTCCAAACCACTTCTGTGCTCTCGCTCTTCATCTTTGATGCTGGGTGATTTGTATTGATCGAATATGAAATGGACTTGTGATGTAGATGACAGACAGGCCATCTGTAAGAGTTTCTTGGAAATGCTTCCAAAGGTTTTAGGGACCTCTTTCATGAGATGGACCATGTAAAAACCATCAACAATATGTACGACAACGTTTTCTCTTCATTTTGGAGCGTTATTATTAGCACTTTTTCATTACTTTTTCTTTTCTTGTGTTATGGTCATATTTAATCTATCATTCATAATTCGTTGATATGTATCAATCAGCTTATTTCCCGTTAAAAAAGATTGAGTACAGATGGATAATTATACCAATGTTTGTAAGAGTACCTACTTTCCTGCATTTTTCTGTAATGCTGTCCACCCTATTTTTTCATCTTTGGGGGCGTCTGCCCCCTCCTTTGTCATCTCCAAATCGTCTGCCATTGTTGTTTCTGAGTATTAGGATCCATCCCCTAAATCCTCACCAAAAATCAGCCATTTACTAATCATAAAAAATTTCCCCCGCTTTTCTTACCTTCGGGGGCGTCTGCCCCCCCTTTCGTCAACTCCAAACCGTCTGCCATTGTGGTTTCCGAGTGCGAGGACCCATCCCCTAACTCCTCACCAAAAATCAGCCATTTACTAATCATGAAATTTTTCATCACATTTTCACATATTTATGTGGTGATATAAATACCAATGTCACGGCAAATCGCTGCCAGACTTGTCATTCCCTCTTCAAACCAACTAGTACTATAAATTTAGATACATTAGACCCATTTACTTATGACCACCGTTTTTTTCACTGGCTCTTAGTCTAATAGCACGGTTTTTGAAAATTCCTCTTTTTATAAAAACCTAACATATGGGTCATTGAAATTACCAACAAATAAACCGCTCCCAGGAACCCAAAGCCCGAATCTTCCATACGTTTTTGTTGGTGATGATGCTTTTGGGCTTTCTTCTCACATTCTGCGCTCATTCAAAGGGAAAACCTTGTCGAAAACAAAAAGAGTATTCAATTATCGTTGAGCAGAGCTCGCCGTTACGTGGAATGCTCTTTTGGAATATTGTCCAACAAATGGAGAATTTTTCACAGGCCGATGGATGTTAATTCAAATTTAACTGTACAAATAGTTAAAACGTGCTGCCTGCTTCATAATAATGTACGAAAAAGGGATGGTTACAATTTGTCTGAAACCTTATCGATAGTAGGAATTGAAGAACCTGCAGGAACGCATGCACCCTTTAACCAAGCAAAGTGTGGTCCTGCCGTTGTCGGTATTAGGAATGATTTTGCTGAGTATTTTGTTAGTAGTAGAGGGTCAAGCACCATGACAAGACGATTTTATTTTATTTTTCCCGTTTTTGTTTAATGAATGAATGAATTGCGAACCCCCCATTGACGTCCCTTAAGGGGGGGTTTCAGGCGGGTTTCCTCGACCCCTTCCCAATCACTCCCCTCGCCTAAACTTCGCACATAAATTTTGGCTCCATTTCTGCACCAATATTCGATTTAAAAGTCTTATTTTAATCTTCAGGAAGTTCTACAGTGACGTTAGATCTTGCTTTTTCAAATTTTTTCCCTATAATAACCCTAAAACACTTTAGAATTCAAATGCGTTTTAAGGTAATTTCAGGGATGAAATTTGGAAAAGTAAGATCTAACGTCACTGTAGAACTTCCTGAAGATTAAAATAAGACTTTGAAATCGGATATTGGTGCAGAAATGGAGCCAAAATTTATGTGCGAAGTTTTGGCGAGGGTTGACTGGGAAGGGGTCGAGGAAACCCGCCTGAAACCCCACCTTAACGTCTCGAACCATTTGCACCATGCTAATGTATTTACCACAACAAAGATTTACCTTTTTCTTTCAACTTTTTCTAATAAATGTTTTAAAAATCGTACTTACTTATGAAGGATTTTTCCGTGTCAGGTTTCTCGGCGAAATTTTCGATCAACTGTTCACAAATGTCCTCCCACGCCGATTGTTTTTTTATTCTATCTTTGTACCCCTCATCACGAACATCCCAAATTACTGGGTGGATTTGCACTTCATGGATGAAAATTTCGGTGTCGATGTTCTCTATCGGATCATTCATTTTATGGATGAAAACTCTGGAACTAAATAAATCCCCACACTAACTCGTTTAATCAAGGTTTTGAATGAAGAATGCAGAAAACCTGAAAGAAACTCTTTAAGAAATGAAGCTGACGCGGTATCAAGCGTCAAGTGTGCACAGCTCTATAGAATTCAATGTACCTCTAGGTATCCCGCGGCAGAGATGGTAAGCCGCTTCCCACAGAGACCAGGGGCCCAAGTTAGAGTTGTCGGGAAAAAATCTCGCAAGCGGTATCCAAGGACGATACATCAGAAATAATACTATCTCACCATATCACCCACCTCACGTGAGTTTTTCCCGACACTAACTACGGCCCCAGATAACTTCTTCGAGGGACGCAAGATTCCGCGTCAACGCAGATACCTATCCGCTTCCCGTGTGCACTGCTCCATTCGTTTCAATTTATCTCTTGGTATCTAGCTTACAAGTGACGCGGAATCTAGATTACTTTTGCCGCAAGTGTGCACCGGGCCTTAGCGCGGCACTCCATGCGACAGCGTATCGAATGCTTTATAGAGATATCGCAAAAGGTGGCCCCGGAATATTCACTTTGTTCCATAGCAGGATAGATTACATCAGCGAGAAGAGTCATCACGCACGAAACTGCGGTTTTCCCCCTTTCTGAACCCACATTGCCTCGGATTAAAGATCTTTGTTTTTTCCAAAAAAGCGAGAATGCGAGATGACATTATTTTTCCCACAATCTTCGCTGGAAGATCTGGAGCCGCCGCATTAGATGTTTTCGGAACAGGATTATACAAGGCTTATCTTCATTTTTTAAGGAAAAATGCCTGTTTTGAACATTCCGTTTACTACTACTTTGGCTAAAGTCTTGGAAGAGCTCTTTAGCACTTTCGTTGTGATGGAAATTGCCGAAAAACGGGAGGAAGGGGGAGTTTAATGCACCGGGTAGGGCCATTGGTAATCTTGTATAGGCCACGACGAGAACACAACATTGCCTTCGAGGTTTCATTGTGCTTTTGTATGAAACCTAGTGAGAAACGATAGAGAAATTCTGCGCAGACTCATGTACTATTGAAAATGAAAATACGTATTGAAAATGACTAAACAAACAAATAGTTTGCTAGATCCGCCCTCCCCCAACGATATTTGGGTACCCCACCTAAAAAATACCGAAAAAGAAGACACATATTAACTGATGTGGAGAACGAAAGTCGTCACTCTATCGATGAGAATGTACTCAAGAATAATAGTGAAACGGGCTCATCAATCTACGGCACTAGTCGTGGATGCGTTCAAGTGTAGAAAAAAAAAGTGGTGAAAGTAGGCATGATTTGCAATTGAAAACACAAAATACACTATGAGGAGAGAGTCCATTCCTAAGTGGACAGACTAGTTGGACATTTTTGATCAATGTGCGCTGCAGTCGTTTGAGAAAGTTTTGAACTACACATCCACATTATCACCGTGGTAACGGGAGGGGACTGAACTCAGCAGTCTAGAGATTTAAATCGTTTTGTTTGACATAATACTGTTAATTACTAAAAGTAATGAGTGAAATCAACGATTATGCAAATGGTGGCTGGTAGGGAGTCCAGGTCCTGAGTCTAACTGACCCTGACCATGTCAAAGAAAAGCCGGTCCTTTACGACCATAGGGATATTAATTACCTACAATAGTCGGACCGTTCGACAGGGATTATTCCAGGATATTGCACATCTCGTGTCCAGTCTTCGGTAAGACATATTCAAGATATTTTTGACCTCATTTAAATTCACAGGTCTAATAACCACGGCAAACGAAGCCAAGAAAAAATGGACGCGATTCGCCCAACTTATTTAGCGAAGAAGAAGAAAATTGAAGCCTCCATCACAATTGGAGCTGGAGCTGATTCGGTAATTATCTTTAAAATTTTACATTCGTGGACTTTCATGAGCCCGCTAATTTAACATATTAATGCACTGGGGGAATTTTTAGGTCTACGTGCCGTCTTTATTTTAGTATATTGCATTTCTGATGACACGTGCGAGGCTCGTCCATCGACGAGCAACTTGACAATAAATGGCGTCGCAGGGGATTTTGTCATCTTGAGTGATGGTTCATTAGCGTCACTCTTCTGGGATCAGAAGAAGGGAGTGAAACAAATGGAATGAAGTCCCTCCAAGCGAAGGAGGAGGTCTTCGTCTTCGAGGAGCAGCAAGGCCCGTGATGAAACCGTGAAGGATGCCCTTGCAACTGCTTCTGATCCAAGTCGATGTCATTCTCTTCAACGAAATCATTTACCCTTCCTTTTTTTCGAGTTGGACACACAAACCGCACATTATAATGACAGCCTAGGCGCCTTGAATAACACTTTTCTTTCCTGCAGGCTGCAAAACTCAATTTTGCTGCCTCCGAAGAGGCTGCCAAATAACCCATTGGCATTCTGGGACTACTGACAATGTAGCTTCCGAAGTAGTTCCAATAGGTTGCGCTAGCGATAAACCAATCGAACCAATAAATCGACCGTATACCTGCAAAACTTCATAAGTACGATTTATTCAAAGAATGAGGTTTCGAGTTGCTGTGCGAGTGGCTGTTGTTGCTTCTCTGAAAGTTTCATATCGATAAGATAAGAAATGCCAACGATAAAATCGATTGTCCGAGAGGCTTCAGAACGGTGGTAAAATCCTTTGTTCGTCAAAAACTATTCTAGAACGCTTCTTATTGAACATTTTGGCCCTTTCATGATTGATTGTTGAGAAAATACGCATCTTTCTTCATAACTAATCTATTGCATGATTTACAAGAGTAGAGAGCCAACACTCTCCATACAGTTTTTTGTTTATACGGTAAAATTTTGATTTTTAAACATACGAGGTTTTGCAGGTACACGGTCGAATTGTAATCAAATGTATGCTAGAATGAAGGTTTTTCTTGTTCGGACAGCGGTCATGACATAAGTGTACTTCGGTTTAACATATGTAGAGATCTTGGTGAAATTCAAATTACTTATCATTGTAGGTATGAGATTTTTGTTTTTCAGGCATTTCATTCGTAAATTGCACATTGAATAATCCGGTTCAAGTCCAAACATAAAAAATGGAATATTTTGTTTATAAAATAGGTTATTATTTTATTCTGTAAGAATATACGCCTCTTTTACTTGTTTTTCTGCCCGGAAAGAAAATAGTATGTGAACCACGGCTGCAAAATGTTTTGCAGGTCCTCGAGAATGCCCGGACTCACCTGCGGCTCGTCTGTGCAACATCTCTCGGACCGGCAATCACGGAGGTAAAGAGGTAAAGTCAAAAACTTGAATATCTGTGATAATGCCATTCTAGTCTCATTTGATGTAACGAACCTCTTTACCAATGTGCCTACTGGATACTGTGTTAACTTAATTGAACAACTATTGTTGAAAAAATCTTGTGATCCTGTTCTAGTCAGTGATATTAGGTCACTATTGCAAATATGTCTAGACAATAATTATTTTAAGTTTAATGAGAAATTCTATAAAATGGATGGGCTGCCCATGGGCTCACCACTGTCCCCGTTATGTACAGAAATTTTTATGAATAACTTGGAAGAGGAGCTGTTCACATCAAGCAACGTTCTAGTAAGTAAGAAGTATTAACAATGTGGACTCGATACGTGGATGATGTGTTCTGCGTTTATAATGGGTCCTTTGAGGAGTTGGACGAACTGCTTCGTTTTTTGAATATGTTACGTGCAACAATAAAATTCACCATGGAAGCAATGAAGGAGGGAGTGTTGCCGTTTCTGGACCTCAAGAAGAAAAAACAGGATAACACGCTTGAGTTCGACATTTTTAGAAAGCCCACAACCACCGACATTACGATACACCTGGATTCACGACATCCATGGGCGCATAAGCTTGCTGGGTTGCACTGGCTACTACATCGCTTGATGACAACGCCGTTTGTCAACGCGTTGAACAACGCCGTTGAAACCTGAGTTTTTCGAAAGGGAGCTAAGACTCATAAAGCACTTAGCAAACCGTAATGGCTATGACGACGGTATGATTGAGCGGCTGCTGCAAAGAAACACGAGGAGTCTCGCAATTGGGGAGATTTCCCAGGGCTTTAGATCGCAGCAAAGGGTCGAAGACAGAAAGGAAGGTTTTTGTGTCCTACCGTTTTTTGGGGATGTATCTTCCAAGTTGGCTACGGTTTTACGACGGGAGGGTTACCGGGTCGCTTTTACGAATGGTCTATCGTTAGGACGCTTATGCCCGTCTCCAAAAGATGTAGTTAAAAAAGAGAATCGCAGTGGGTTGTACAGGTTGGTGTGTACCTGCAAGCGAGCATACGTGGGCCAGACGGGAAGAAAAATAAAAAACAGAGTGGAAGAGCATCTCCCGAAGTCAACAAAGTGTATGTCAGAATTTAAAGATCAATTACGGGAGTCAGGCCACATACTGCACATACTGCATTGTATGAATAAAGGGCCGCTATTGGATTGGTGGGAGAAATTGGAAATTATCATATGTGAAAAAACGAATACGTATGATTGCATAAATAATTTTAAGTCGTTCGAACGGTCCCTTATGCTGTCCTTGTTCACTGGTAGTAATGGAAGTGGGCGTCGTTGATTGTGGAGAGGGGAAACGCTCCCGACCCTATGCCTTCAGTATAATTCCCTTGTTCTATTTTATTTAATTTTTGTCAGTGGACTTATAGACGACAGGGTGTAACAACCTTCATTTTGACATTTAATGGTATGTTCTTTCTTTTTAGATATTATTAATATTAATTCATTAAGGGATGTTTGTAAAAAATGGTTGGTCTTATTTATAGAAACTATCACTGATGATGATGCGATAAAGCTTCGAAACCGGTTTGAATAAAACTGTTCACGAAGTGGAGAGACATATCTTTTTTCGACCTTTTGTTATTACGTAACTCCACAATATCGTCCTAAAAAATCAAAGCTTAAAAAAAATGTTCTATGATGTGCGCTGACACGGCCCCAGATCAAAAGACTTAATTTGATTCGGGCATCCCTCACCGTATCTGGACACATGACGCGTAATTTCAAGAAATTCAAGCCACGTAAGCTTCGAGCCCTTCTTTTGCTCGTGGATCAATTTTACGCCATCAGACACGCTGAACTGGTGGTCGGTTGCTAATAAGTGGTTTTTAAACTCGGACTGACGTGTCGAGGGAGGCAAGTGTTCACGAACACGCACTCTGAGCCTTCTACCCGTGTGCCCTACATAAACCGCAGACCCACAACCACACCACAACGCGTAAACACCTGACCTATCCAGCATATGCACCTCATCTTTGACCCTGGACAGATACTTCCGTAGTGACGCCCACGGCTTAAAAACCACCCGGACGTCCGCTCGCCGCTTGACCCTTTCCAGTCTACGTGAAATATCTCCGAAAAAGGGCAGTACAACAAACGGCATCGGGGTCTCAACCCTATCTGACACGAGACTGGCCCTAACGCTCGACAAGGCCAATTTGGACCTTCTTTTCCAGATCAGCTTTTCAACGATCGAATCCGAATACCCATTATTTTTCGCCAGTACCTTTATTAAGTCAATTTCCCTGGAGAAATGTGCCTTTGACAGAGGGATTGTTAACGCCCGATCCACGTACCAAACCAGCCCCGACAACTAATGGCCCCATGTATGCTGCGAGTCAGCCGGTATCAACGTGTCTGTGGCAGTCCGTTTACGGTAGATATCGAACTCAATGCCTTCATCTTTCCTAATGATTGACAAATCCAAAAAATTTAACTTGCCTCCTGATTCTCTCTCCACCTCGAACTGGATATTACTGTCAATACCATTGAGGAAACGCAGGCATTTCTCGCAATCAAACCCCTCCGACTTAATCAAACAAAAAACATCGTCAACATAACGGCGCCAAAACACAATTGAAGGACCCCCCGATGAGTCTATTTGCTCGAACAATTTTTTCTCAAACGCCGCCATATATATCTCAGCCAGAATCGGTGAGGGAGGATATTGTGGAGAAACAGTGTTTATCCGAGTTGCTTGAATTTGTCCTGGACAATGGTTATTTTAGATTTAATGACTGTTATTATAAGACTGATGGGCTGCATATGGGCACACGGGTAGAAGGCTCGGAGTGCGTGTTTGTGAACACTTGCCTCCCTCGACACGTCAGTCCGAGTTTAAAAACCACTTATTAGCAACCGACCACCAGTTCAGCGTGTCTGATGGCGTAAAATTGCTCCTCGAGCAAAAGAAGGGCTCGAAGCTTACGTGGCTTGAATTTCTTGAAATTACGCGTCAAGCCCAGTTCACACCTATCATGCACGCTTCCGATCCGACACCGATCATGCATTTTTTGATAGGTGTGGGGACCGTAATAGGCGTTAATACCGAATAATTGACGGCTATTACGCTTCTCAGCCCTCTCAGATTGCCTTTCCAACCCAAATATAGTCTAACCGTTACGAGGGTTTCCACAGTCTCCGATCCGACATGCATGATCGGTGTCGGATCGGAAGCGTGCATGATAGGTGTGAACCTGGCTTCATGCGTCCAGATACGGTGAGGGATGCCTGAATCAAATTAAGTCTTTTGATCTGGGGCCGTGTCAGCGCACTCATTGAAAACGTGCTCAGATCTGGGGGGAGGGGGGCCCCATATGCGGCCAATCTCCAACTACTGTGATATTGTCTAGTCAGTTTTGTTTTGTTCGTTGACTCGGTAAGTTGTTTTTGTTTTCTCCCGATTTTTAGTTTAATTTTTAGGCATTGATTTATCTGTTGTTCGCCCGTACCTAGTTTGATCCTTGGTCTTGTTGTGTTTCTGTTTTAATTGCATAGTTTGAGAATGGCGTTGCTGCCGAAACCGCGGTCACAATTAAGAGAGAGAGATCTTTCTTATCTTCAATATCTGCATTCTATCTACGTCCATATTAGGTATATGTAGAGAGCAGGTTGACATCCTGTCCCCAGTCCAACTCGATGTCATCAACCACTTTTTAATTGAGGCCTTTGACGCCCCCGGTCTTGAAGATTTGCACAATTTTGATGAAAAAAGAGGAATATTTGAATCCCTCATTGCCAAAAAACTTGACAATCCGGAAGTGATCTGGAGCTTGGCAAAGCATAAACAACCTCTCGTCGCTCATCGTCAAACTCTCCAAACTTCCTGCCTCGTCTGCTCAAATTGAAAGAGTATTCTCCAACTGGAGTTACGTGCTCTCCCAAATTCGAAACCGACTCACATTTCAGCAATCCAAAAAACTTAGTTACGTGTAATATACGCTGAAAGGGTTGGATAGAAATGAGAGTGAAGAGTATAGATGGGAACATTCTTCTTTAAAAATAGCTAGGTTTGAGAATTTTGGCTCAGGATTGTTCGTAGGCAAGGTCTATACGTAAGATCGAAGGGCCTCCGCACACGGGGCCATTATAACTTGACAACACTTATGGACCCTGAGGAGCCCATTAGTGGTTTAGAAAGTTAACCGAATTTCCCACTTCTTTCGGTCCATAAGAAACTTGTCGATCTATAGAAGCGACACTGAGTGGGGCTGTTGAATTGAATGGGGATGCACACACGGATCCACTTTAGAAGCGCTTCAAAAAAAAGTCGCTTGAAGTGGCGGAAGCCGAGTGGCGCGTGCGTCTTTATTTTTCGCACACGACTACGCAAGGCCTCTTCGTGGCGCTTCTGATTTATTGGCGTCGCAGAGAAGCGGAGAATTGACGAATAGAATAATGGTGCCACAAAGATATCAGGTTCAACCACTCTGAAGCGCTGCGCTACCGAAACAGAAGTTTCTCGGTAGTTCAACGCAGCCATTTCAAGGTCGGCTGTGGCGTGCCACTGGCGCCGTGAATGTTTGCAGAAAGACCCGTACAAACCAGATTTATCTCACCTTTATTTGAAGAATAAGTGCATTGATAAACGCACACTAAATGAACCTTTCTCCCTCATCGCTAACTGATGAGCGGGGGGGGGGGGTCACAAGTGATTTCCGAACCCTCTCCGGTCCTCCTCGCCAATTCTTTTGCACATAAATGTTGGCCAAAATTCGGGATTGGCGTAGAGATACGGGCAAAATTATGTGCAAAACTATAGGCGGGGCACGGCTGGAGGGGGCTCGACATGTGAAACCCAGCAGGAAGCTTTCCCATCCGAAACATTTTTTTTTAGATTTACCACTGTACTGTACTCTGAGCTCTTAACACCCTTTAACTAAAGGTTGACTGAATAATTAATTCCGCTTCCTTTCCCACCCTTTGCTTTGCCTGAATGAGCACACTCACCCCAGGTCACAGCCAGTGGAGTCCAGATTGTTTGTAAAATACGAAATAACCCGAGAAGAAACTCGGCTTGCACATTGTTCTATTGTCGCTCTGGATAATTTTGCGGAGTTTCGTGGATGAGAGTAAGGCCCCGTCCTACTCAAGCGGGAATTGTGCGATTTCAGCGTTTATAGCTTCTTGAGCTCGTTGAATATAGTTGTGTACTATCTGTACATTTTCTATGAAAATCGCGCGCCCGGTACAAACGCTAAACCCACTCTGAACACTGAAATCGCGCGGGTACCGCTTCACGTAGGACACAGAGGATAAGTTATACTTGGAGTAAGTAAGCGAATGTAATTTATTGTAATCGGCCACTAAACACTCCTGTTTTGTGTATTGGGACAAAACAGTCCTCTAGCCCCCCAAACAGAGATGGGACCGATTAGGTTGTAAATAAGCAACTAGGATATAAACCCAGCATCTCTCATTAAGAAAAATATTTAATTTCCCGTCTTCCTTTCCCTTTTCGAAGACTCGAACAAAGAGGAATGAAGAGAACCCCTCCCCCCACAACCAACAATAGGCAAATCAAGAGTTTCCAGTAAGTCCCTGCGCCGATTTCCCACCTTAGGAATAAGAAAAATAACTGGTGGAAGAAATATTTTAAATTCCCCGGAAAAGCCCTTCTCGAGGCTTTTTGACGGGCTCTTGAACATCTAAGAAGGCTTGTGACGAAATTTTGACTTTTAGTAATTCAGTCCCGGCAATTGGCAAATTCTCTCCTGAGCACTCATCGAAAATTAAGGCCGGTACAATTTATCTTAAAATAATCAACCCCGGGATTGTAAAGTATAACAATTAATTAATATTCAAATCTTCCCCAATAAATAAAAATCCTCTCGCCTCAAAGTAAATACATAATTTTGAACTTGATTTATATAAAAGAAATAATCAATATAATTTTATCCTCGGAGTCTTGTTAAAGTTTCTCCCACTTTTCAAGCACCTTAAAATAATATCAATTATTCTAGTCGTAATCGTACGAAATAACGAGTCTGTGTAAAATATATATTTTTTGATCTAAAATACCAACGAAACCCTCTCGAATTGCCAAGCGAGTTAAACGTTTCCCTTTCAAATAAAGATATCTAAAAATTGTGAAAATATAAAAATTTAACCAAAACCTTTCCCAATTATTTCAATTATTGTCCACGAATCCTTGAAATAAAATAAAATACTACAAAATTAAGATATTATACTTTCATTTTTCCACCTCTAGACATGTCGAGAGCAGCATTGACAATCTATGGTTTAGCGGAGGTGAGATCTACATCCCGTAATTTTTTTTGTCTTTCCTCAACTACCGCATTTTTGACGCTCAAACCTCTAACTTGGATACGTTCGAACTTTGTCGGGCCTATGCCTACATGTGCGGGTATGGGTTGAGTCGGCTTCATTCAACTCCATTGAGCGAATTATCGCACTTGCTGGGGAGTATGGACCTCTACTACTCACCCGAGACCAAGCAAACATGGACCAACAAGAGGTACTAAATTTTCACACGAGGACCATGTTCAAATATGTCCAAGGCCCAGCGAGTACTTACTTCCTTCAATATGGAGACGTTTTCTGAGGGTTGGTTATAGATAACTACCGTAAATTGATCCCCGCTGGAGCACGTGCTAACTTTTCAGTTCCTTACAACGAGGAGCATCCATTCCCAGCTACTTTCGACGACTTCATTGCATCCGTTGAAGTTCCTGAAGAAATTGCTAATAACCTTGTTGCCACTGAAAGCCTTCTCGGGTTGGCCTACCTCATTAACTATATCATGACCAACCCTCTACGAGCCCAAAATCCAAAAGCAGCCGAATCTTATATATGTACTTATTACACTTATTCTTCAGTACCTTCTTGTCATTTACCAAGCGTGGCACTTAAGGGGGAGTTGTACATGTGTTTCCTCGACCTCCCTCCAATCATACCTCGCCTACTCCGCGTTACGTAAATTACGGACGTATTTCTGCACCAATCCTGGACTTCAAGGGCTCATTTAAATCTTCAGGAAATTCCGCACAAACGTACGATCTTCCTTTTTCATATTTCATCCCTAAAATAACTGTAAAACGCACATAAACTTTTACCTTGAAAATTCACACGCTTTCGACGACTTATTTACGAAAGCAAGATCGTACGGTTGTGCGGAATTTCCTGAAGATTTAAATGAGCCCTTGAAGTCCAGGATTGGTACAGAAATACGGCGGTAATATCCGTAACGCGGAGTAGGCGAGGTATGATTGGAGGGGGTCGAGGAAACACATGTACAACGCCCCCTTAAGATTGCCGACTGTCAGTCTTACAGTCAATTATGTCGAATGAAAATGGTCGCAACATGTGGGAATTTTTATGAGGTTTCCGAAAATGTGGTCATAAATGCATTTTGGACTAGTAAAAGTCCTGAAATTGAACTTTTCCTGGAAAAATCGTCAATATTTTTAAAAATACAAAAACGCACACATCTTCGTGGGAAATTGTTTTTGACCAACGTTTTTCGTCAAATCGTAATATTTTCAGGTCAGGAATAAGCCTGGAAAAGGATGCCGTAAAGTTCTGAAACATCCTGTATAAAGAACACTATTTCACGCAACTTCCAACCTCCTTTGAGAAGCCTTATGAATTTTTTTTTCCGTTGGAAGCCAGCGTTTCGTACCAAAAAAAAGTGTGCTTTATTAGGGTTTGTCACCAAAATTACCCTAAATACAACTGGAAAGAGAGATTATTCTGGGGGGTGATTCTGTAACTCGCAAAATTTACGTGTCGTAATTGGGAAGGAGGGGGAGAGGATGTACCCCGTTGCCTTGGTTTTTCCACGTATTTGTCAAGAATTTATTATTTTTTCTTCGAGACCACACATTCTAGCGTGAAAATTCCACAGTTTAATTCCCTAGGTATCGTAAAAACCATGGCAACGAGGTACCTCCCCTCGCCCTTCTTCCTTTTTACGACACGTAAATTTTGCAAGTTACAGAATCACCCCCCAGTTGTACTGAAAAATATGAGACTATGTCAAAAAATAATGAATAAATTAGGTATTACCTATCCTATTAGATAGCTTAAAAGCGTCTGGGAGTCTTAAAATGACTTGCTTTGTGCGCACTCGCACCCAGACTCTCACGATACTGCGGACGAGAAACTGGGATTCCCACGCACTTGTCAATTTTTGAGGGTTCATATCTCAGAAACTATTGGTCGTACGGAGCTGTAATTAGGCTTGAATTGTCGCAAATGTAATCTACTTCAAGAATGCTAAGTAGCATCATCATTGAAAAGTCCATAGTTCAGAAATTATAAGCGATTGAGTTCAAAAAATCATAAAATTTCGAGGATTTGTGCGATTTTCGACGTGAAGCCGACCGATTTTTTGTTGGCAAAGTTCAGATTCGGACTCAGCACCCCCAAAATCATATGTATCCGATGATAAAAAAACGTCTACACGTTTGTCCTAAAACAGGCTTTCTAGAATTGACTGGACTAAAAGTTCGCATGTTTTTGAAGATTCCTCGCGATATTATTTGGAAAATCGCATCGTGTGAACATGGCTTTAAAGGGGAGTTGCACATGTGTTTCCTCGACCCCCCTCCAATCATACCTCGCCTACTCCGCGTTACGTAAATTACGGCCGTATTTCTGCACCAATTCTGAACTTCAAGGGCTCATTTAAATCTTCAGGAAATTCCGCACAAACGTACGATCTTCCTTTTAGTGCATTTCATTATAAAAATGCACTCGTTTCGTCGTGATGGTGGCAAACATGGTGCATGTCATGTTTTTTTCATGTTTCAGAACCTCTAGAACACGAATTCAGTAGTCGCCGGAATTCACATATGTATAAATATTTCTTTATATATATATATTGTATCTTTATGGGGCCGTTTTCTTGTTAGCACGATAACTCTCGTAGAAGTTAAATTAGCGGAACGCGCTTTAGCACAAAAATCAGTAATCATAAGACCCCGGTCGGTATTGCATTTATGCCAAATCGGTCAAGGTGGAGGGGGGAAAATAGGGCTTGAAATGGACAAAAAATCACTACAAATCACCAGTTGGTTCCAGAAGCATTATATTCGGTACGATGATTTCATTTCGAAGTAGCCTTTGATTCCCATTAAGTTCAGCTTAAACAAACCCGGCATCAAACAGTACGAGGAAGGGTCAAACATTAACGAAACAAATTACTGTCAACATTATTACTTCTGGGACGGCTTAGGGTATCCGCATACGAAATGAAATGCACTCTTTCCGACCGCCAGCTGCCAGAGCGAAATTTTTCATATTTCGGAATTTCGGAAAGCAAGATCGTACGGTTGTGCGGAATTTCCTGAAGATTTAAATGAGCCCTTGAAGTCCAGTATTGGTGCAGAAATACGGCGGTAATATCCGTAACGCGGAGTTGGCAAGGTATGATTGGAGGGGGGTCGAGGAAAAACATGTACAACTCCCCCTTAAAGACATAAATATATTCCAAGGTTATCCGAAGAACTACAACAAACGACTGCACCGAAGGATCTCACCATCGTTCGTTAAAAAAAGGGAGAGGAGATTTGACCATGGTTTACGCAAGAAGGAAAGGTGATTATTCTGGGAAAATAGCAATGGGATAAGAGTGTCCAAAAATAGGTTTATAGTCCAGTCAAATTATCCGAAAAACGGCTTGCTTAGCAAAAGGTCCAGTTTCTTTCCATTTTTTCTATTTTGTATGTATACAAAGGAAGGAAGTAAATGTTCTGTAAACCTACACATCTTTTGGCAGCCTGAAAACCGCGATTCTTATGCTTTTTTAAATTGTTATTTCCTCCAAATACCAAATGAAATTTGTTATCCTCTTTTATTGAATCTTCTTTGAGAAATTTGAATCTTCTTTTATTTCACCAAAGAATACATTTGATTCTTTCATTCATGCGCTCTTTCTGCGGGCTTGAATGTATTCTTTAATTTTATGGTTGTCGTGCAACGGAACACGACCACGCTCGGCGGATAGATGTATAAAAATGAAAACTCGGGAACTCAGTTCATTTTCCCGCCACATTTCCTTCCTTGTCAACTGAAGCAATCGACTTGCTCACCATTCTTGAAGAATTGATCGTTTCCAACAAACTTCAATGAATGCAAAGGTGAACCAAAGGGATGAAAGGTGAAGTTCGGTCTATTGAACGAGGAAGTTTTGCCACCCCCCTTTTCCAGCACAAAAGGAAATTCAAAAAATTAATGGATACGTTATCGCGATCTAAAATAACAAAATAAAAAAGTCGAACAATCATAGAAATTGTTGTTCCTTCAGAATCGCACTCCAGCCGAAATGGTCATTTGGTTGTTATCGTTTTATTTGTCAGGAGAAAAATCAATAAGTGTCTCCAATTCAGCTCCCTTTGACATGACAATATTCTGTGAGAAACAAATTCAATTTCCAGATTATGCGTAAATGTCAATGAATTCGTTTTCCAGTCATATTTTAAGCGATCATAAATAAGCAACTACAATTTACCAGCTTCCGCATTTTTCCTCACCGAGAGGGGGGGGGGGTCAACGACAACGAGCACACGCCAAAAAACCTAAGAGTAAATCATTTTATACATTTTATCTGTAACGCTCAAGTACAGTTTTGCTCAAGTTGTTTTGTGACAGATAAATTGAAACGATGTAAGGGGGGGGGGGCAAGATGTCTCCGAGATTTTTCGCATTTTATTTTGGTAGTACAAAATCGACCCGAAATCAATGTTAACGGCGAAAATCAATGGACAGAGAGGTCGAGATGACAGTATTTTGGGCCGCTTTGGCACGGATATAAATGGTCTTGAGTCAATAATGTATGCCAGCGGCCTGGACGATTTACGATGTACGCAATTGATAGCCGTCATCGGGCTAAATTACGAGGTTACGATTCTTTAGAATGTTGAGTGGAAGTAAGGAGACAAATGTCGGCATTCGAGGCCAAACGGCGAGTTGGTTTTGACGAGCAATGACCCTTTTACTGAGTCTAGTTTTATACTCGTAGTTTCGAGTCAATCAGTTATTTAGTGGAATAATTAGTTACTGAAGGCTAAATAGATTGATTACTATTGAATTAACTAATTAATAGTCAATTTTAACACTTATAATCGCTGATCTGATCGAGTGGCACGTCAATCGACAGGTAACCTCTAAAGAACCCAAGAATATACCGCACATGTGGATTCCAAACGTAACCTTGACGCCACTAGACGCGATATAATTTTAAACGTAATTTTGACAAAATAAAAAAATCTCAAAAATGCCTGTTGATTTTTTTCATTTTCCGACAGAACAGAAGAAGCTCAGAAATTTTATGTTGCATTTTCTTCAAATATTGCCCGAAAAATATTCGTTCCATCCAAAAGCATTTTCTTCAAATATTGCCCGAAAAATATTCGTTCCATCCAAAACGAAAAGGGAAAATTGCGGCGTTAGTAGCACACGCAATGTTAAAATGTCAAATTTTTCTTCACTGTTTTCTTCTACCAGTAGTGCGTTGCGTTCACAAACTAAATCCTCTAATATTGCTAGCAACGCCAAGTACTTGACAGCTTTTTATTTTACGGATCATTGCTTACGGGAGAATTCTTCATGTCATTTCTTAACAAGAAACAAGAAAAGAGCTATCTCAAATGCTTCACATACGTTACAAACTACGTAATTTCCCCTCACACTATCAATCCCCTCCTGAAGAACTTTGATTTGTATTTTAAAATCATCAGACACACCAATTGGGTTGCAACTTCAGTTGATATCCTTCAGTTCACGGGCCAAATCACAGAAACTTTTCTTACATATTGGAGATTCATGCAACTTCACCGTTCGTTTATCTGAAAGAGTTATTTCGTGTCACAATAAAACAAAATACGAAATAAAAAGAAATTTAATAAAATTAAAACATGAAATGACATTACGTACTGAGTCAAGAAAGGAACAAAAATTAGAAGATTAGTTGTTGATCTAATTAGCTGATGAACTCATTAAATGAATTGGTAAAAACTGGCCTTAGCGTCTAACGGTGGATTATTACAATTCATCTGGCGTGGTTTAGAAAGCATGGTTAAGGTCCGACTCACTGTGTGCACTAACCCTGTCCAATATGATATGTTTCTAACGGTCCTCTCAATACTCCGTATCGGCGAGATATCCAAACACTACAGCATTCCATAATATCTACCAGAATGAAAGTGTACAGTTGGGGTTAAGAATTCATACAATGCTCTAATGATGAATAAGCATACATAATTATGCTCAAAGCTTCATCACAAATGTAAAATCGGGTAATTCAAGTTAGATATAATGTATTCCTCAAATAGAGGACACGGTAACCCAATTAAAGTGACTCTGCCTACCTCTTGATGAAGAAAGTTGATTATGAAATTATCGAGAGAGAAAAATTCTGTTCGCTGAGTATTTTACCGGATAGGAAACAGGGATTTCGAAGTTTGTGATCGAACGCAAACTGTAATAGAGCGGACCGTGCGTGCTTCCGAATTGTTAAATGAGAGTGTGTGTGAGTGGTTTATGTGCGAGAGGATGGCTAACAAAAAAGTGATGGTGTGGTTTGTTAAGAGCAAGAAGAAGTGCAGGAGGTAGAATCGACAACGCGGGACACACTGAAAGGTCCACCGCCCTGCCCTCATTGCCACCCCGGCACAGATGAATTCAGCCCAGAACTCCCCCTATTCTTATCGATTCTCCTGCTGTAGTACAGAAGGCTTCTGCCTACTCTCTTCTTGTCCTCTTGACGTGCTTTTGTTGGAGTTTATTGTGTTGCATTCCCCGAGTTACACTATTGAAAAAAGTAATTAAGAAAATTGTCCCATAAATTAACAAATGCCCCCATTTTCTCAGTTGGGATGGATGTCCCAAAATATTTTAAGGAGTTAGGAAGTTCCCAAACCTTTGAAAAATTATCAACTGTTTCTGTATGATCAAAACGAGAAGTTTGATATTCGTCGACAAACGACGACGCTTTTTTCTTTTTAATGTACGAAAATTTACCCTGATTTCCCATTCGGAATAACAGGAAATGAAAAGGTTGACAGTATGCCGAAAGATGGGAGCAGCATCGGTGGTGACTGGGTCAGTGCTCAAAACATTACTGAAATCATTAAAGGTAGTCCAGCAAGCAGAAAAGTGAAAAGTAAATGCAATAAATATGGGCGTTTTTTTGCAGAAATGTGTACGGGAGGGCCTCCTGATCATTGTCTAATAAAGTCCCGAGCTGAACCACTTGCCCCAAAGGGAGGGGGGTTGTTTAAAGGTACCCTTTCATGATTTTTCGCCTGTATCTAAAAAGCGGTGCGTCTTAGACAAAAACTTTTAGACACAGAATGGAAGCACATTAATTTTTTTTAATTTTTACTCCACACATTTTAAAAAAATTCCTAACAGTTTTCGAGTTATACTCCCCTGAAATGTGACCTTTTTCAAAAACATTATTTTAACCTCATGTTTTTTCTTAACTTTTCATCCAACCTACTTACCTGTTCACTTTTAGCGTAAAGCATAAATTTAGAAGTTGTGGAGAATTGAATTTGCTTCAAGAATATACGCATAAACGCCTATTTATCTTTAAGGGGTCTTCGGCTATGAATTTTAAATGTTTTGGTGGTTTCAAAAGATAGTCTACAAAAATTATTTATCGAGTTTCATTGACAACTCCAAGCGTACCCCCAACGTTTAGCTGAGCACTGAGTTTATTTTTCTTTTTTTTTAATTACAAACGATAGTTCTTAGTTGTATCAGTTAAATAAATAAGTAGATGGGGAAAAATACCTAAGCTCGGCCCCCAGAGGGGTATGGGGCTATTACTACGCCTCTGTATTGGTGCAGTCACCATGGGCGTTGCTCTTGACCTTGGAGCAAAATATCCCGGCCTTCCTGCCATCACATCTTGATTCGCACTCGCCCCCCCCCCCCGTGCAGCGGCAGAATATAATACGGAGTTCAGCACGTCATCTGGTGCAGGGAGGGCCGTGGTGGTCACAGGAGCCAGTTATCCCCCTTCCCCTCTCTTCCACTCACATTCCCTTGGTGGGAGATTGTTTCTCAACCAAGTATGCAAGGTCTCTTTCATTAGGCGTATACATATCTCGAAAACTGTGAAGAATTTTAAAAAAAAGTACGGAGAAAAAGTTGTAGAGTTCAATATGCTTCCATTCTGTACTTGGAAAGAGTCGTCTATGACCCACCGGCTTTGAGATACAGGCGAAAAACCTCGAAAAGGTAGTTTTGAACGCTCCCCCTTCATTAGTGGGAGGGGGTTCAGCTCGGGACTTTATTAGACCTTGGTCAGGGGACCACCTCCTTCGCATTCCCATGAAAAACAAAATCCCATATTTATTTCTGCTCCAAAGCTTAGATTGACTGGACTAAGAAGAAGCGTTCAAGATTTGGCAAACTACGTAGTTACGATAGTACAGACAACGGACAACTTTACAAGTCTATCGAGGAGAAGGTGAGATAAAGGCCATGGCTTCATGGTGATGTCATTCCTGTAAGGGTCAGCAAGACAATTTGCCGTTTACGAACAAACCGTTGTGTGAGGCATACGTTCTCATGAATCTAGGAGTAACCGGCATTTTAGTAGCATTTCATTAGTAAATTAAAGCTTTTTCGGACATCTTGGAGATCAATCAAGGAAATTACTAAAAGTCAAAAGGTCCTGAGTGGCCTTTTACTTTCAACTTTTCAGCAGTTATTCGTCTGTCGCTCAACTCGCCTACACTCGTTCAACTGAGTTGATCAACCCCATTCATAATGCCGATTCAACTTAGTGTGGATACACCCTAAGGGAAACATTCATTCCAGATGAAAAATAAATTTTTCTTTTCGTTGTCTTTCAATGAGCAAGTTGTCTTACAAGTTCTATCTCAATTGACGACGTCAGTGGCTCCAAAAACTAAAAAAAAAATAACAGTCGTCTAGTTCGTTTGGATTAACGAAAACGAACAGTCAGTGATGGGTCAGATTAGGGATTCGCCCGGCAAAAATCCTTAAAGTCTGAAGAGCGATGGGCCAGTTAAATTTCGTTTGGATCGGTCCGATCAAGATGTGGAGGAATGACAATTAGGGCCGTATTCAGAAACGCACCTTTACGAGACTTAACCTTTGTGGCTCCTTATAGCAAGAATTTGTATTCAGAAACCAACCTTATCCGTATTTCCTAAGGAACTATAAAGGAGATCTTTAAGACATAAAAAATTTGTATTCAGAAAGCCACCTTTACCTTCACAGTTCCTTTAACGAATGTTATTTGCTGGTTACAATTCTTAGGGCCGTATTCAGAAACGCACCTTTACGAGACCTTAACCTTTGTGGCTCCTTATAGCAGGAATTTGTATTCAGAAACCAACCTTATCCGCATTGGCTAAGGAACAGTAAAGGAGTTCTTTAAGACATGAAAAAATTGTATTCAGAAAGCCACCTTTACCTTCGTGGTTCCTTTAAAGAATGTTATTTGATGGTTATACTTATGATAATTCTAAGGAAGCTCGGGAGCTTCCTTCACAGTCCCTTTAAGCCTTGTCTCGTGTTGTAGTGTTTCTTGTGCAATTATTTTTCCTCAGAAAATGTGAGAAATGGAAGAATTTATTGTGTTCATCGACTCGCTCAAACTTATTACGGATCTCCAATGGCGTAATGAGTGACTCAGAAGAAGCAGTTTTATCTGAATCCAATTCGGTCCTGCAAAAGGTCTCGTTTCGGTCAGTTCGGATTGTTTGAAACGTTGTGATTTTGATCCGTCGAGCGTCGACCGACTGAAGGGTTCAAGTTTCTCTACGGCTGTCTAACTTTCACAAATTACTGATAATTTACGTGACGGGAAATCTTGAAGTGACGGTCCCATGCCATGATTTGTCAATTTGTCTTTTTTATGTTGTGTCTCCCCTTGTGTTCCAAGTGTTTTCGTCCTATACATATATTTCATTATTTTCGTTTTGTACGGGACTGGAACCTAGGCCAAAATAAATTGTAGGTGTGAAAATAATTATTTCGTCAAAGTGCACGGAAGTGAAGTGCGTGGCACCGTTTCGACCTCTAGCTCACTACCGCGGCCGGACCTGGTCGCAAGGGCGTACGATAGTCCTCGCTCTTCCCTGTCGATCCCACCGCGTGGGGGGGGGGGGGTGAGCTCCATCCAAAACTCCTCTTGAAAACTTCAGTGGGGGCCGAAAACTGTGTTTTTCCCCAAGAGTTTTAAACGGATTTTTGCCTATCACTCAAATACTGCGCGTCCCAAGCGTTTCTGACACACAAGTTGAAGAGCGTTATATTTCCTTCAAAATTCACTGGACAAACTCATTCTCTGCCTACTAGTTATGTACCTAGGAACCGCCCCCCTCAAGTACAGTTTGTGACCTACGAGGTGTCAGCAAACCAGTGGTGACGGTGGTATCGCGAACGATAAAGGAAGTGTCTACAAGTATAGTATAAAACAGTTAGGTATTATATTTTCCTAGTAGGCAAAACGTGAGAGAACTATCCGTTCCATTTTTTAGAATGGGTGGTTTCCCCGGTGTCGTCAGTGGCAAATGTTGTGCACATACTCCGCTGAAAATCTCCGTAGGTGGCGGGGGTCTGGATGAGAGTAACGGTGTTTTGCGGCCCAAGGATGGAAATTGTAGACGTTGTCACCCTTTGGCTACGTGCGATTGACAGCAGTCAAATTTTCGAAAACAGAGCCGTAGCCGTTGCTCGACCACGTAGTCACCAGCAGGGCATTCCATTGTGGGACAATGGCCGGTATCCGCACAAACGTTTCTGTTCACTCCGGTCTTGAATCCGTCCACACTCATCAATAAATTAAAATTAGGCAATGTTAATAGGCTGGCATTTCATACAATTTTGATAACTAATGTGCTTTTGAAGGCGTAAACAGCGAGAGGTTTCACACGATAAAGCGTACAGTCACCATTAAAAACGTATTTTCATCGTTTATTTGCTTTAAGGCACCTTTAGCAAAAGGAACTTTAAAGGAACGTTTCTGAATACGACTTTTAAAGGAAGCGCTAAAAGAACCTTAACTAAAGGAGCTCCAAATGAGACGTATAGGTTAATTTCTCAATAGCCCTGATAACGCCTTGTCTTGTCTTATTGTGATTTATTTTTTCTTGCGTCCTCTGAAATGTGTGAAATTAACGAGTTCGGTGATTTTGTCGAAGCGTACGAACTCATATCGGTTCCAAGGGCTTATTTAACCCATTATCTGCCAAAACTTGAAAATAAAGAATTTCGTCACGATTTTTAATTTTCTGTGTTAAAAGTGTTCTGTGTGGAAAGACATTTCTGAAGTACCAATTCATCAATAAGGGCAGTAGTGAAGGGATGAAAGGGCGTCCCATAAATGGGACGCTGGCAGGATTGGGTATATTTTTGTTATATTCACGACAATTTTTGCGTTTTACTTCCATGTTCACTACGGGAATGGAAGTGTGGTGTTCGTGAAAAAAATCGAGTCCGAGCTGACATCACATTCATAATGTATTACCTCAGAAAAGTTGAAAAAAGTGGTTTTTGGCATGCCGTCGGTCTGACGGTCTGTCGCTTTTTTTTGATAAATTGCATGAAAATGAAAACCTGGCTATTTCTTAGTATGAGAAGCACAAATCTGACCTTTGTTTTGAGAAAAAATCATTTATCGGACATGTTCTCCCCGTACCGAAATGTCGTTTTTGGATATAACTTCAGAACAAGTCATTCCAGAATTTTTTTTATACTTTTTTCGGATTCCTCGTGAAATTTCCTTGCGAATTGACCACAATATTGTCGAAAAAGTGCAACTTTTTTGTGACCAAAATCGTCGTTTTTAGCGCAAAAGGACCAGTAGCAAAAAATGACGGTCGAAATTGCAAAAAAGGGCTTCTAGAGCCCCTTTGTATCTTAATTGCAAATATTTGTACCCAAAAAAAACTGAGATTAAGAGAAAATTGTGGGAGGAGATCGATTTGGCGTGACTACGTCAAAAATTGTTTGCCACAGATTTTTTTTATAACTTCAGAACAAGTGACTCCAGAATTTTTTGATATTTTTTTCGGATTCCTCGTGAAATTTCCTTGCGAATTGACCACAATATTGCCGAAAATATGCAACTTTTTTTGTGGCCAAAATCGTCGTTTTTAGAGCAAAAGGACCAGTAGCACAAAATGACGGTCGAAATTGCAAATATTTGTACCCAAAAAAAACTGAGGTTAAGAGAAAATTGTGGGAGGTGATAGATTTGGCGTGACTGCGTTAAAAATTATTCGCCACAGATTTACATGAAATCTAAATCTAGTTATTTCTTGGCATGAAAAACGCGAGTATGACCTTTTTTTTGAAGGTAAATCATTTTCCAGGCCTGCTCTTCCCGTAGCGGAATAATATTTTCGGTATTAAACTCGAAACAATTGGTCCTGGAATTTTGTAACTATTTTGTTAAGATTTCTTGTTCAATTTCCATGCGAATTGACTACAAAGTTGCCGAAAACAAACCTCTTTCACTTCCATGTTACTCACGGGCATTTTTTTGCCATCTTGTATGTTTAGGTCAGAGGTGTTCGAGAAAAAAAATGCGAACTCTGAAAAGCTCGTACAATTTTTTGGCAGCCCAAAAACCAAAATTATTGAGCACTTCTTTTAGTTTCTTCTAAATATCCCGAAAATGAGTTACTTTACAGGAAAATCTTCACTCACAAAACTTGTTGAGCAATAAATTTCTAACAAATTTTGTATGTAAAGTAGTTTTCCACGATGAATATGGAACGGGCTACAGCTTTTCGAAATTGTTGTTCCAAAATGGTCAAAGGACCTAAAATCACCTGTTTTCGACTGAGTATTGCATTTAGGACTGTTTTCTATTTTTTGATTTTTTGGTATGAAAGAACGAAGACAGACAATTGAAGGAGGATTTTGTATGAAAGAACGAAGACGAATGATTGAAGGAGGATTGAAAATTGAGGGACGATTGATGGTTATAGTCGTTGATTGATAAGGGTGGGTAATTGAAGATTAGTCGATGTGGGCTGAGGGTTGATTATTGATTATTGATTATGTGCGACCAAGAATTTTTTTGGATTTAGGGTTATGGAAATGTTGGTGTTTGAGGAATGAAGACTGCGTGATTGATGATTCACGGATTGTGTGGAGGACCACACGATACTTCCATGTTCCCGTTTTTGGCGTTCATCAATAAAGCATAAAAAAAAAAAAAAAATAAAATAAACAAGAAAACTTCCATGGCCGTATCAATTTTTTCAGTGCTCCGACGCTTCCGATTTCATGCTGGTTAAAGGGTAACATGGGCGCTCGAGTTTTATTTCATATTTTTCGACTAACGCGCCCATGTTACCCATTAACCAGCATGAAATCGGAAGCGTCGGAGCACTGAAAAAATTGATACGGCCATGGAAGTTTTCTTGTTTATTATTTTTTTTTTTTTTATGCATTATTGATGAACGCCAAAAACGGGACCACGGTGTGTGGTCCTCCACACAATCCGTGAATCATCAATCACGCAGTCTTCTTTTATATTTATATTTTTGTTTTATTTTAACGAGTGAAACTCGGCAAAAGATCTATCATGAAGTGGTACGTCGCATCTGGAGCATATTCTCGTTGTTTTTTTCCCACACGACGCACATCTCCTTTGGGTCGTGATCGGAATTACAAAGTGATTCCCAGCGTCATACCTAGTGTCGATGGACACCCGTCCTTGTTTTGCTCTGGCTGGTCTCGGGCCCCTTTTTTTTTTGGAGCAGAATCCGTTTTCTTCGTCAAGTACGTTCTGGCAATGTTCCGCCGTACGTCTAAAAGGGACATAGACCCTGGATTTAGCGTCTGTATCACTCTCCACGTGTTCACTACGCACACGTCGAGCATTTGTGTGAACAATGGCCACCACCACTTCTTCGAACGAATTCTTATTCTGTAGAGGGATATTTGTTTGTGGAGCAAATCCACTCCACCCATATGGCTGTTGTAATCTTGAATTACCTTAGGAATTTTTATTGTCGTTTCTTTTTTTTCCGAGCGGGAGTATCGTTTGGTATTCCCTTGGGGCTCCACGGATCCGAAATTTGAAGCGAGTGTGACAGCCTTGTTGTCCCTCCATTTCACAACCATAATCTCATTATTTTTGTCAAACCAGGCATCGTGTGTTCCCCGTTCTTCTGATTTTTCCATGGTTTTCTAGTCGATGAGAGGACAGTTTTTCGTTCGATTCTCTCGTACTGTTCCAGTGGCGCGTAATTTTTTTCCCTTCAGGTCCACCAAAATATCGACGCTGGTGAAGAAATTATCAAAGTAAAGAGCGTGATTTGGCATCGAATCGTCAGGGATGATGCTTGTCAGTTCGGAGATGACTCGGGATCCGAGAGGTCCAGTTTCGCGAGTTTCAGTAGTTTTCTTTCCACAGTAAGGCTCGAAATTGTAAAGATAACCATTGGAGCTACACAAACACCAGATTTTGTACCCGTCCATTTGACGGGTTTGTTCCTCATATACATTTTCGATGGGTGCCTTCCGTAGTATCTGACCATCATCTCATCAAGCGATAGATTTTCGTGAAATACCCCAAACTTGGAGAAGTCTTTTTTGAGGTTGGTGAAAAATAAACGAACTTTATACATTTTGTCATTTTTGTCGATGGTTTGGTTGTCATTCAAGTGCACGTATTTTTTTATTTCGCGAAGGCGATTTTTGGGCATGGCCTGAGCAACTAGTGGCACCCCGCCATCTGACGATGTATCCCAATACATGTCTTCCTGGGGAAGCTTGTGGTGTCCTGATATCAGTAATACGCCAATGAAACTATTCAACTCGTCGCGAGACATTGAAAATGACTGATTATTTTTCATGAGCTTCGCGTACCTTTCAGACTGGTCGACGATGGAGTCCAATACTTGGTTGGAGAGAAATTCTCAAAAATTTCCACGCAAGTTTTATTTCGAAGTTTCATAAGTGCGGGTGGGATTTCACATGGTTGTTGGGGTTCCCTAAAAGTCGTGTAGTTCGGCTCGCACTTAGACCACTTTGGGAGCCTTGGCATGTTTATTTGGCTCGCCTCTTCTTCCAAAGTTCTCGAATCAATCTTTGGCTTCTTTTTTTTTTTGGCTGAGCGGAATCCATTTTTGGCTCAGGTGGCAGAAGAGAAATAACGTCCAACGTACCTGCTACATCTTTGATGTCTTCATCAGCTTGGAGGTTATTGTCATCTAAATTTTCCTCGTCGGGATCGGGAGGAATGATAACGGCCTCGACACTCTCCGGTTCAAGGCCATGGTCTGTCACCTCGAGGTACTCCAAATATGCAGCCACCTCGTTCAGGGATAAACACTTTTTTCTGTCCATCAGATCTGTAACTGGAAACAGGGAAATATAGCTCTCAAACGGTATAAAACCAAGAAGGCAAGAAAAAACATGTCCATTCAAATGCCAAAACGACAGCTGGGGGTTCATCCTATTGAAACCAGTAAAAGCAAACACATCGTGCCAATGTCCCAAAATTGGGACGATGACTTCAAAGTAGTAGTATGACTTACCGTTTACGGATTCTCGTCGGAAAACTTGCTCTAGTATGGGAATAGAGTGCTGTCGATTAGCAAACGACGATAAATCTCTCTCATCAGTCAGATCTTCGATGAAAAATGAACATGATGATAAAACCCGAATGAGCTCGTATTTTCTCAACTTCGAGACAATCTGGCGGACATTACACGAACTTCTGCGGCAAAAACTTTTTTTCCTCTTATCCCCTAACTGTTCAATGAAAAATGAGCCACAAAAGAACCCAAAAGCCCTAAAGTGCATTATGCACTACATTAAAAAGAAACGTCCCATTTTTAGGACGCTGGTAGATAATGGCTTAAGGGGCGCGGAAGAAGCTCCTTTTTATAATCTGAGCCGGAATCAATTCCGACGAAGATATCGCTTTACACAAGACACCGTTCGAAATTTAGTGAATTTGATCGGAGGGGTATCGACCGATCGGAGGGGTCAACCTTTTTCTCCGCTGACAAAAATTCTAGTTTCCCTAAGATATTACGCAACGGGAAGTTTTCAGGTGACAATCCAATCTCACAATTTGTGTTTTTTGCGTTGCGTTCTCTGTAGTCTTCCCTATTTTTTGTTTCAACTGTGAATGTCGTACCCGTAGTATTTCATTATCTTTATGAAATACTTCCAGAAAAAACATAGGTACCTAATTGATAGGAAAATTATTTCGGAAGAGTGCATTAATGTGAAGTTCGTGGATCCGTGTCGGCCACTAGCCCACAAACTGCAAGGAATGCCTCGGGCCATTGTTTGGGAATGTATGAGGGTGTAGTTTACTAGCTATCCAAATAAATTTCTACTAGCTATCAAAATAAGTTTTTGGCACTTCAGGAAGACTAAATACTGTAATTTCCCATATTTGATTCCTTATTTTTGGCGATCATTTGAAAAGTTTGAGTTCGACAGAAGCATCTTCTCATAAATAAGTGGAACGAAGGTTAATTTACTTGGAAATTCACGGGGCAAACATGTCCATTGGTCTAATGAGTACCGAGGTGCAGCCCTCTTACAGTAGGGCAATATTTCTCAAGTCGTACAAACGTTTAGGTACATCTCTTCGGTCTCTACAATTCAACTTCTAACTAATCTGTGAATAACGTGAATGAAGTATGACTCCTACTTGCATTAGATCTAGAAATGAATTTTCACATCTCGAATTTTGTCAAGACATTTATGATTTTCTGACCAAGTAACTGTCCAATGACTAGATACTTTAAACTCTCGGATTAAACTAAAAATATACCCACCTCTCACCTTAAAGGTTGACACCGGGTGTTTCGTAGATATTCTGGCAACTTTCAGAAGCATTCACCTAACTTACCTTGTAGTCTTTGGCGCCATGACCAAAAATATGGGAGGACCAGGGCCTCATGCATATCAAGTCTTTCACGTCACCCTCCCACAACTATATAGGAACGAGGCCTCAAGTCATCAATCACCCAAAACACTTAAATGCTTTGCGTGAGTACATAGTTGTCCAAGAAAAAAAATTATCGAGCAAAGTGTCTCTATTTCTCCGAGATAGGAGACCTCCGCCTTGGCGTTTCTGTCTTGTGGGCTACCAAGAAGTTGCGAAACTTTTCTTCCAAGCTGGCAGGGCAGGGGGGTTGGGCACGGACCCCCGGCAGCCACCATGTGTTGTAGCGCTTTATAAGGGCGTCTTTTCTCCCTCACTCTTGGATACTCAGCAGAAAGGGACCCGAATGATCTCATCCCCAGAAATGTCTTCTTCGAAGGAGTCTGGTACATCAAATTTGGTTTTGGAGCTGGCCCACCTACCAAATACGTTTTTTGGGTAAACAATCTCTTGAAGTCATCACAACCTGCAAAATTAGTAAATTAATTAAACTGATATTATCCGGACGACGATGGAAGGGCATAGCCCAACACGATTCGAGTTTCGAGAAAAAATGGCTCTCCGGCGGGATTTGAACCCGCAACCTCTGGATTACCAGTCCAGCACGCTGCCATTTGCGCCACGGAGGCGCCTATGGGAGTCGTACTCCGAGGGATAAGCTAAGCCGAACCCCACCTAGGTCCATTGTTTCTCGAAACTCTAGGCGCTTCTCCTGATCGGTAAACCACGCCGAATTTAATCTTATCTAGATGTTGTTAGATTGATATAATGAATAAATCTGTCGCCGGCATTTTAATTAGTAAATTAATTAAACTGATATTATCCGGACGACGATGGAAGGGCATAGCCCAACACGATTCGAGTTTCGAGAAAAAATGGCTCTCCGGCGGGATTTGAACCCGCAACCTCTGGATTACCAGTCCAGCACGCTGCCATTTGCGCCACGGAGGCGCCTATGGGAGTCGTACTCCGAGGGATAAGCTAAGCCGAACCCCACCTAGGTCCATTGTTTCTTCATTGGTTCGGCTTAGCTTATCCCTCGGAGTACGACTCCCATAGGCGCCTCCGTGGCGCAAATGGCAGCGTGCTGGACTGGTAATCCAGAGGTTGCGGGTTCAAATCCCGCCGGAGAGCCATTTTTTCTCGAAACTCGAATCGTGTTGGGCTATGCCCTTCCATCGTCGTCCGGATAATATCAGTTTAATTAATTTACTAATTAAAATGCCGGCGACAGATTTATTCATTATATCAATCTAACAACATCTAGATAAGATTAAATTCGGCGTGGTTTACCGATCAGGAGAAGCGCCTAGAGTTTCGAGAAACAATGGACCTAGGTGGGGTTCGGCTTAGCTTATCCCTCGGAGTACGACTCCCATAGGCGCCTCCGTGGCGCAAATGGCAGCGTGCTGGACTGGTAATCCAGAGGTTGCGGGTTCAAATCCCGCCGGAGAGCCATTTTTTCTCGAAACTCGAATCGTGTTGGGCTATGCCCTTCCATCGTCGTCCGGATAATATCAGTTTAATTAATTTACTAATTAAAATGCCGGCGACAGATTTATTCATTATATCAATCTAACCTGCAAAATTGTGTTTTTGAAAGGTGCCCAAACCTGTGAACTTGATCTTAAGCATGAGACAATACCCTGGAAGTGTAGATTTTCAAGTGTCAGATTGTTTTTTTTTAGGGAGCCAACCTCTCGAAATTTGGATTTTGAAAAAACAAACCCGGTGGAAGTTTATTATTTTTTTTAAAAGGAATTTTAATTAGCTCACAAGCTAAAAAAAAATTGTTGTTTATTTTTCTATCTCTGGAAATGGCCTGCCCAACAATATGGCGCACCCATGCTCGGATTCCGCAGATAACTATTCACAATTTATGCGTAGGTCAATTCGCCTCATCTGGCCTATTTTCACCCATTTTTTTGTCCCACTTATCCTGTCCCACCATGAATTTTGTATTGACACTCCTTCCATTTTTCCAATTTTAAAATACTACAAATGATGAAGACCATTTTTCTGACGGCCACTTCTAGGACGGCTTGAGCTGAAATAATATTTATCGGCCTCTTCGATCAAAGTGTATAGGAATATAAAGAACAAACGTACCACCACACACTAATACAACAAAAAAATGAAAAATTTAATCATTATTTGGTAGAAAAACCGAACTTTTCAATTTAATGTATTCCATTTTAGCTTTGTGCAGCTCACGAGCCCATTCGTGCCTCTCCCTTTCATAATTCATTTGTCGTAGGTGAAGCTCTTTGGCCATATTCAGTTTTTCTTCATGAAAGTCCAGACATTTTTGCACTTTTTTAAGGCGCATTTCCGCTTCTTGAGAAATTTTTCCCCTGATATCATCGCCTTAAAAAAATGATAGTGAAAAAAAAGGTATCGCTTTAAGTAATAAACAAAAAAAGCTTGAAGTTACATGAAAATTGACACCTCGCTCCCTGGTGAGATAATTTGAAAACCCCCATTTTTGAACCCACTTTTGACTGACATAAAAAACTCAGAGAGTTGGTAATTTTTGTTTCCAGTAAATGATAAAATTAACTGTAGGTCTTTAAACTATTTTTTGAGCTGAGACGTCCAACATACATAAGTACAATTGAGGGGTTTCCAGCAAAAACACGATTAGTCAAAAAAGCTGATTTTTCAGGAAATGAAAAAAACTCTTAACCGTGTTTAGATTCTATACTAGAAATTTGAATATCGTTCTGTACTTGATGTTTAGAGTCAGGATGAATGCGAGATAAGCGCATTTTCAGGATCGCATCACGTATCTTCAGTGACCACTGGATGGCATCACAAACTCAAAACTCGATTTTTTGGACTAATCGTGTTTTTGTCAGAAACCCCTCAATTGCATAATGAGTGTTCCAACTCAAAAAATAATGTAATAATTTGGAGTCAACAAGTGCCAAGATACAATGGCCCCGTTGTAAAACTCAAAAAATTACTCAGCACTTGGTCAGCACTTGACGAGGTTTTGTTTTCAACATATGTAAAATAAGAGGGAAGGATTAATCGCAATTAATCGTGCTATAGTTTTACAACGGACCCATTGTATGGGAAAATAAATATTAATCAGCCGTGCTAGAACGGAGTACGGCGTACGGATATTCGATAAATATACTCTAGCATCTTGAAACGTATGGGATCCAATTTTGAGAGGAGGACGTAAAAAAAATTTCCCAGCCGATTAAATAACTTTTTCGTCAATCCATACTCACCTCGAGAGCGTTTTCGACGAGAGGGTTCCTCACGCCTATTTTCTTCGCCCTCTTCCTCAGATTCGAGTTGGCTTGGATGAACTAAATTTGAAATGTTTCTGTAGTTAATGGTTTGACACTCCTAAAATTCTTACCTCGAATTACTGGCATCAAAACGTCGTCTTGTTAGACGAACGCGGAGTTATTACCGCTTTCAACCTCGGCGATAGTATCGCTGTCCAAAGCGCCCCTTATTTCAATGTCGACTGCCTGGGTTAGAGCATCCAAACACGGGTCATCCAATGCTTGACTTGTGCTTGGAAAAGAGCCACCACCCGTGACTAAGCGCGCTCTTTTTTCGTCACTCAGTTCCTTTTTTCGACTGGTTTTGATGTTGTCCCAGCATTTTTTTATCTGCTCCATAGTCCTCTGGAAATATTACGACACCTCAACAGAAATTCACAATGACATCCAACAGAAAACAGCAGTATAGAGCTGGTCACGGTTGGTCACATATTAATAAAAACCATATAGGAGTATTCTTGGTTGTAAAACATTATTGAAATCATTAACTATTGAATAAATAGATCTGTTCGTTTGTCGTTCAGAGCAGGCAAATTGGGACAATGGAGCAGATCAGGATCGACGTTACCTTCACAAAATGAAATGTTTCTGATTACGAAAGATCTTTTTTTGGCCAATTCCATGCAGTTCGAAACAGGTTAGAATGACAAACGAAAAGACCTAATGTTATCCCTGCTAAAATGAATTAAAGTAACCAAAATAAAATTTTGTAAGCCATTTGCAATCGCTTTCAATGTAAACAATTTTATTGGATATGTCGCATCCACTTGGCGAAATTGTCCACTCCATGATATGTATGCCCATTTCACGAAGTGGCTCCACTTGCCGTAATTTCAAAAAATTACAACATCTGGACAAAAAAAATGTCCATTTCTTGAAAAGGAAATCGTGATTGTCCAGTTACTGAAATTAAGCTTCCTTACTGAAAGAGGATGCACAAGTCATTTTTTAGCGGGTTTTTGAGTGCTCAGTAAAATATTAGCCTTTTTAAATAAAAAAAAAACTTGTTTCAGCATTTGAGGTTCCTCACTCATCCATTTCACCACTTGCAGTAAGTAAGGAAGCTTAATTTCAGCAACTGGACAAACACGATTTCCTTTTCAAGAAATGGACAATTTTTTTGTCCAGATGTCTTAATTTTTTGATGTTACGGCAAGTTGAGCCACTTCGTGAAATGGACAATGAAGTGGACAATTACTCGACATGGATGCGACAAATATAACAGATCTTTTTTTTTTCGATCAAGCTAAAAAGACTGTTGAGTACTAAAAAATTATCACGTCACTTCATTGAAGCTGGCAGCTTGCTAGAGCCAAATAAAAAGCGTTCCTTCCCTAAACACGGTAATTAAAATGGTACTCACGTTTGTGTGCGCCGAACAACTGTTATACTCTTCGAGTATCTCGTTCCATTTTTTTTTCTTTGGAGCAATGGAAATTGCGTCCGATCGCTTATTCTCGACTACATCTGAGTGTTTAAGTAATGACTCCTTCAAGAAGTTCTTTTCTTCCGCAGAAAACTTGGTTCTTTCCCGTCCATCTTCCATTGCAAGAGTAGTGAACAGTTGATAGTTGACACAGGTGAACGCAAGGGATGTAGAAATAGAATGGAGAATCAACAGAGGCTTTTAAAGCGAGGCGGAAACAATCGCTAGAGGGCTTATGGGCCTATTGGACTCCAGCTGAATTCTAATGGTCATAAAATAATATCGGTGGTAATGCTATCGGTGACGGGCACGATCTTGAAACGTATAAATTCTTGAAAGCTCTTCTTTCACCTCTTTTACGCGTGATTGCCGAACACTTGCAAGCCAGCGTCATGATGGTAAACCATCAACTGGTGTGTCGAATGGTGACATGCTGACGAGCCGACTAGCCTAGGTTTCAGCTAGAAAAAAATAATTTGAAAAATTTTCAACCACGTAGTGTAAGTGGGCTTAAAAGTTGGGATGTCAGAGGGATGAATGTTGATGGCAAGAAGTGAATGTCACAGAACATATTGTGGCCGGAAACTGGTGATTTTAATATTTTTAACCATTACAGGAAAAGTATTCCGAGAGGCAGTAGCGCATTCTTTATTGGCCGTAGAAAAATACTTTTAATACAAAATATTTAGGAAATTTGAAGTTCTAGCTGTATTGCATGGACGATTTTTCTCTAAAGCCTAGGGTTTTCTGAATATTTAAAATTTTAAAAAAAGTCCGAAAAATCGCGGTTCTCGGGCGTCCAAAAGTTGTGCCGTGGGTTTCAGAATTTACAGTTTTATGGCTCAAACACTCCTTACCCAGGGTGTTTCAGGAGGATTCGGCAATACATGCACATGTTGTACTACTAAGTAAGGCGTGCCAAAATTACTATATGGACATAGGGTCGCAAACGCTTCGTTTTTGGCGAAAAAACGTTTTTTTGTGTTTTTTAAGCCAAACCGCGCTAAATTTCACATTTGAAAATCCAAGAATTACATGCCATAATAGTTTTTAAGTACGTTTAGTTATTTTTTGAAAAAACGAAAAAGTGTGACATTGAATTTTCGGGTTTATTTCAGAGGAGAATTTTGCTCAATCCATAGTGAGCCGGATATTGTTACGCTGTTGTAAAAACATGCCCGTTTTGTGAGCTTTCAAATTATGTAAAAAAAATTGAAATTGGTTGAATTCATACTGATATCACACTAAAGGTTCGGGAAACTAGTGAAAACCGTCAAAATAAGCCACATTGTGCCTACTAGGAAAACATCGGGAAACATTTTTTTCAGACGTCGCAATAACCCCATGTTTCAAAGTAATAAACTAATAATGAAAAATCAATGTTCAATGTCAATCAACATCATCCACTCCCAACCACTTCCACAAGCAAAGAATTGTTTAAAATTAACTGATCAGTTTCCTTTAGGCGTCATCCGTCACCATTTCTGACGTTTTCGTGTAACCATTGCGTTTATTCAACCTTTATGGTGTGAATTTTTACCAGAAAAAATAATTTACAATTACAATAATAAATTATTACGGAAGGTAGACTGTCAATTAATTCTGAACGATTATTTCATTGTATGATTGAAGTGGAAGGGAGGGATGGTCATGATCGGCATGAATCATTGATTTTTTCTGAAATATGGTGATTGTGACGTGATGTCTGAAAAAAATGTTTCCCGAAGTTTTCCTAGTGGGTGCAATGTGGCTTATTTTGACAATTTTCGCTGATTTCCCGAACCTTTAGTGTGATATTTCAGTAAAGATCCAACAAATTTCAAATTTGTTTTGTCATTTGAAAGCTTACAAAATGGGCATGTTTTTACAATAGCGCACCAATATCCTTCCCAGTATGGATTGAGCGAATTTCACCTCTGAATGAAACACAAAAATTCAATGTCACACTTTCTTGACTTACGTAAACGTACTTTATGACAATTATGGCGTAGTATTCTTAGGTTTTCTAATGTGAAATTTTGCGCTCTATTCAGAAATGTAATTCATTTTGTTCTATCTTGAACGGTTCGTCCTATAATGTTCTGTGGGTCGGACAAGGGTAAGACTCATTATATCAACTCTTAAATTGACTGGGTTATTAAACGAAAGCACAACTTGGAAAAACGAACTTGAATAAACCCACAGTTATATCAAAGCACATGGCATCACCCCGAACAATGGTATAAGGTGGAACGAAGACACGAGCTGGTGACGTCAGAGTATACAACACGTCCTTTAGGACCGCTTTTTGTGGGAAAAAGGTGGTTTGGCTTAAAAAACACAAAATGGATAACTTGCCTATTTTTTTTTATTCGCTCGTGGCGTTCTTTAATAGAAGTCATTGAGGAAAGAGTAAAAAAAAAGTAAAAAAATCGCGCGGGAAATATTTTAAATGAATTTTTAAAGTAATGAGTTTCGCGATGGAGGGGGTTTTGACAGAAGTGAACTTGTTACGTCAATACCGCTAGCGTGTTTTGACAGATGACAGGCTTATCACAAGCAACCGAACCTGAACGCTGGTTTCAGTGCTCTTCAACTGAGTACATAATGTTTGAATGCAACAAGCAAAACAACATTTTAGTGCATTTAATTTTTCTGACGAAATAGGACAATAAATAGGAACGCAGCACACCAAGGCAAAACAGCGAAGCAATGAACGTGCAAGTTGTTATAAACAGTAAGGTTCTATGATGGTTGCAGTGATGCTCGATGAGTGGTGAAGTGGTTGGGCAGATGTATGGTGAGGATGGAATGGTAACGTGCCTGAGAGGGGTTGGTTGGCGGTTGTGACGTCACATTTCTAACCCTCGTCTAATTCGATCAGTTGATAATTCACGGATGTTTTAAAATTCGATTAAAAATCGCTGCCTGCACCTATTAAGTTGCGGTTTTCACCATTCTCTTTTGTTTCAGCACCACTATTGACTGAGAACGAGGAAACAAAAACAAAAAATCATGCAAGTTCTCCATTCTTTGTAACTCTGAAACGATGCGTTCGTGACCCTATGTCCTCATAACAATTTAGGTTCTCCCTACTTAGTAGTACACCATGTGCAATTATTGCCGGATCCTTCTGAAACATCCTGTATATAAGATAAAAATTTAAAAAAAGAAAGTTTAATGAATTCAGCTATACCTTTACATTCTACAATTTATACCAAACCACATTTTTTTTAAGTCGTTAACGCAGCAGAAAACAACTTTTTTGTTGAATAATTTACAATTGACCCAGCATTAAACAACCACAGATTTGTACAAGGTGAGTCATCCTCTCTACCCCTTCTCTATTGGGGTGAGAAAGCACACGAATGGAAGTTTTTAATGATGTTGATTACAGAATTGAAGCGGCATTAAAGTCCATGAAGTTCATAATCTAATTTGCAGACGAGGGGCAGAGCTTGACGTGAAGGTGAGGCGTCTCCGAACAAACATCGACTTCTCGACAGATAGAAACGTCGTGTGACTTCAGACACACGAGCAGATGCATGTATTGAAGTATGTTATGTAGTACTACGTATTTGCGATCAAAATCACCCAGTAATAGGGACGCAAATGCTTTCCTTCTGAAATACACGTACAATTGTGTTTTTTCAGCGACTGTCTATTTATTATTATTATTATTATTTTAATGGATTTTACAGCCATACCGCTGGGTTTGGAAAAAAACAGTTGACGTTTTCCAAAAGACCGAGAAATTTCACTTCAGAAAAGAATGTTCTGCATCGTTGTAATCATACCTAAGAATTTTTTTATATTTTCCACAAATGACGAAATTGATTTTTCGAAATTTCTCTTATACAGCAACGATTCCTGCCAATTGTACAGTGCTGCCGATATGGTCCCAGTATCAGAGAAATGATTATGTAAGTTTTGCAGGCATTTCAATGACCTCCTCCAAATTGAAGTTTGTCCAATTTTGAGATAGCTCACATCGGACGTCCGAGGACTTTTAGTATGTTTACCTCCCTACCACCCCAAACAAAGCGGAAAAATGAAACATCAACAAACCAACCGTGCGTGTCGTCTACACTCGTTTTTCATCATTCATTGACTGGACTATTAGGCCCGATTTCATCAACTTCTTAAACCACGATCAACAACTAATCACGACTACAATGTAAACACTTAGGCCCATTTTCACCAACAAAATTGATCTCGTTTAAAGTTGATCGTGATTAGTTGCCAATAGCGACCCATATGAATTCTGATACAAGCGTTCACATTGTAATCGCGATTAGTTGTTGATCTTGGTTTAAGAAGTTGGTGAAATCGGGCCTTATAGTTTACACTTATGTAAACACTTATAGTCACAGTTCATATGGGTCGTCATTGGCAACTAATCACGATCAACTTTAAACGAGATCAATTTTGTTGGTGAAAATGGGCCTAAATTAAAAAAAAAATGAAGAAATTACTGGTCTTCCATAGTTGAAACACATTCTAATGGAACCTAAAAATCAATAAAACCAATTTGTTTTACACTTGATTAGGTTCATTTACATCTGGAAATTTTGTTCAAAAATTCCATCAGAGTTCGGTTCAACGGTCTGTGGTTCGCTAACCTCGACTTCTCTCGGGAGCTGAGGGGGTTGGCCGTCGAAGGCATAGCGCTGGACGGAACATATAGAATCATGCCGAATGTTCCAGGGATTCGTCAACTCGTGACGATTCATGTTGTTGGGGAGGAAGTGGTAAGTTACAAAATCATAAAGCGGTGATTTATAAATTTGTTTTTTGATGTGATTGTTCACATGAAAGGCATTCTCAGTTGCGTACGTATTCATGAACTCGCACTCGCAGGAGACCCTGTTGTCATTCGTGAAAGACATCCTTCCCCCCGTCCCTCGGTATGTCCTAAGTGACTTCGAACAAGCCATACGAGTTGCGGTTAAACGTTTATTCCCCGAGTCCTCTGTGGTTGGCTGTTGGTTCCACTTCAACAAAGTATGAGCACGGTGATTCAGGAGGATATCTTCTGGAACTGAAAATGCGACCTAGGATTCAATAGTGATATCCACATATACCCATTTGCGCCTTGAATTCAAATATTTATAGTTCATACTTGTGATGAACGTTGAGTCCTTATAACATATTCCAGTCAATACATATGTTTCCTCCAGGACCACTTGATCTATCAAGACGTTATGTAAATAAATTTCTAAATCATGATTTATTTCATTACAGGCAGTTCTTCGGAAGGCGAGAGAATTCGGGCTGCACAGGGTCTAGCTCAATAACGACAACGCCTACTGCGCGATGCGGATGGTTAGTTCTGCCTAAAATTGTAGTAGCTACATAAAAGATTTTTCAAAATTTTCCGTTACATCTTGAAGACTATACGTCGTTGTTGTCACGAACAAACAATAGATTTAAAAAAATCGTTAGCTATAAAATTGAGTGTTAAATCTCCCAGCACTATGCGATAATCTATATTATTGAGTGAAATAAGGAAACGCAGGAATCGAAGGAAAACTACCATGTGGGTTACACAGTCGAATAACGCTCCGTTACTTGGTTTCTATTGGACACGTGCTTTCGATATTTCGCTACCAAAAGGTGCTGAAACACGTCGGTTGTTGTTAAAAATAGTTTACCGGTATCACAAATTCCGTCACATGCTTTTTGGGACAACATTTTATCTGGGTTACCGGGCGTAGAATGTTATTTAAAGTACGAGACACGAAATAAGGCGGGTGTGACTCATCGGCCCTCCCATGCCCTGTTGCCACTCCGTGCGTTGTGGGTGGTGATGTGGGGTGGGGTTTTACGAACGCTCACCGGCTCACAGCTCTCCAAAGTGACAACGATGGGAGCGCAACGTTGCCAGCTATGGGTGTAGACTTGAGCTTTTCATCGCATCTCTGGGACTATAATGCGCAACGTTGGTTTTTTAGTCGATGAGTCACACCCGCCTTATTTCGTGTCGCGTACTTTAGACAATATGATAATCTCCAGGAAAACAAAAGAGGAACATTTTATGAACGTACTGTCGCGGTTAGAAAGGGCTGGAATTCGCGCGCAGCCTAACATGTGTCGCTGGTTGAGTCCGTCAAGTATTTGGGCCACATTATTGACTCGAAGGGCATTCATCCCACAACTGAACATTTGACAGCCATAGCTCGAATGAAAGTTCCAACCAATTTGAAAGAATTGAGAGCTTTTCTTGGGTCAGTAAATTATTACTCGCGTTTTATTAAAGATCTTGAAACGCACCTTTCACCCTACACGATTTGTCGAAAAAGAACTATCGTTAGAAGTAGTGACGCGGTGTGGGTTAATGGCGGTCGTTCAGATTATCCGAAGAGGAGGGTTGAAGATGCAAGAAAAGAAAAACGGTCCCCACATGTTGTTTGCTTTAGGTAACAGGCCCCATTTGTTCAAGAAAAAATAATAGTTTTCTTTGCTGGGAATGAACGACGGTCTCCGTGCGCGTTGGTAGTGCTTACGGTGCGTGGAGCTGGCGGTCTGTTGGCGTTCCTTCGCGCTGTTCGCAGATCCTCTTGCCGTCGTATTGTTGAGCTGTCCGCTGAGCCTGAGAACGGTTGGTTAGCATCCCTTGGCGCTATTCGTTGATTTTCAGGCAAACGGTCCGTTAGCGTCCCTTTGTGCTGTCCATAGGTACCAGAATTGACCGATGGTAACGACCGGTCCTTGATTGGCTTGGTCCGATGTCGTCTTCTTCGCCGGGTTCGGCAAGGGCAGGAAAGGGTTCGGACAGGGTCAGTCTCACTCGATGAATGCTGGGGCAAAACACAAGTGACGTTAAGCCCCGCATTATGCAGGGTAGAAGGGTATAAGTGTAAAGAAAAAAATTGCTAAAATTTGCCCAAAACCTCATTTGCGATCGAAAACACCCCATAACCCATGGTCCGAAAATCAAAACTCTTCGAGATATGCTTTTCCAGCATATTTTTTGGATAACATCATTTTCCTGGACAAAAGGCGAGTAACTCGCTTCCCAGCTGACATTCTACAAATTTTGACGATGGATTTGGGAAAAGCACACTCTTTCCTGTCAGGACTATCTATTTTCGTCAAAAAATAACTATTCCTGTGGCCTCGGCAGCCCCTCAAAGTTTTGCGAAACAGGTATTTTTATTTTTTCAATGAAAGTCAATCACCAGTTGTCCACACTAAATCTCCGCTTATCGATTTTCCATGGATCAGAAAAACTTCTTCAACGTGTCCCTTTCAAAATTACTCGTGAGCAATTGTTTAATTAATTGGCGACTTCGGCAGAAATGACAGTTTTTTTTAGAAAAAAGAGTGATTTTTATATTCAAAATCGCTTGTTTTGACCTGTAAATTCAAGCAATCCTTGCGATTTTCAACATGAGAAAAATGATTAAAACATCATCTGAAGCGGTCCTTGGATTGTAAGTGAATGTTAACGCTCTCCTAAGCGTCAAAAGATATCGTTTCGGCAGCTGGCTGTCGTCGCTGTCGACTAGAGTGCATTTCACTACTACGAATTTCAGTAAATTAACGATTAATTGGCAAAAATTGGTAAGTAAAAGTAAGTAGTCACACCAAGTGGCAATTTTTGTCGCATAATCGCAAATTAACTGAAAACGTCGAACTTCGCGACATTTTTTGACACTCTAGTAGAACTTCACAGTCAGTTACATTTAATGGACCACTTCGGGTGAGGTTTTCATGACGCTGAGCATCCACTTGCAGCAAGGAAGCTTAATTTCAGCAACTGGACAAACGCGATTTCCTTTTCAAGAAATGGACATTTTTTTGTCCAGATGTCGTAATTTTTTGAAATTACAGCAAGTGGAGCCACTTCGTGAAATGGACATCCATTTCATGAAGTGGACAATTTCGCCAAGTGGATGCGATAGATACATATTCATATCATAAAATAAATCCAGTGTCACTGTTGAACACCTGCTCGGGCGAGTTCCTCAATTATATTTTACTCAATTCAAACTTTCAGCAAACTTTCAGGAAGCAGTAAACGTAATTAACGTATAAGTAAATTTGAGAAAATCCGCCCAGCTAGCTCTTGTTTCAAAACAGAATAGTTTCTTTTTCGAAAAGCCGCGGACATACGGGAACAAGGAAGAAATATGAAAATTGGACATAATTATAATAGGGGAGACCGGGGCTGGTTGGCATAAGGGGTTGGTTGGCATTGTGCTTTTTATTTCCGCTACTATTCCACCACAGCGCTCTAGTCATGACACGCAGTCTCTCTCAACATATGCTACCTCCCCACGAGGTTTTATCCCCTACTTTGCTCTTTAAGTGTATGTGAAAGAGGAAAAAGGATTTTACCAAGTGTAAGTTTTTTTTTTTTTTTTTTTTTTTTTTTTTTTTTTTTTAATATGCGTTGCTGCTTAAATTACTGGAACTTGCGAATACCCCACACTCTACATATAGAATAGTTGTGAGCGGAAATATTTTAAATAACGTGTACCACTAGTTGATGGCCTACATTTTTTTTTTAAATGTCAGATGTGGGGTTAGCTGGCAGTCAAAACTACGAGTACAACCGTGCTTGTTGTAGGTGAAACCAAAAAAAATAATTTTTAGCAAAAATCTTCGTTATGGTAACAGATAACAACAATGAGAACTTATAGAAGAAAATCTGAGAGGGGGAAGGTTACGACGGCTGATATGAGAAGGGCTGTTTTAGCTCATGTTGAAGATCAAAGGTCTCTGAAATCAGTTTCTGACGAGTTTGCGGTTCCTGTGCGAATCCTGGCAAGATATTGTAAAAAGTACAAGGAAGCTGAAAAAAAGGAGAATTGACAGGCAATGTTTTCATTCATGTTACCGTTTGGTTTTCGTGTAAAATTTCCATTGAAACTACTTTTCTCATGAAGGTTTTTTCTCCTGAACAAGAATAGTTGCTTTTTGATTACTTAGAAAAGGCTTCCGATATCTTATGCCCTGATAAATTCACGGAACAGGATTTTCTACCAGGGTACGCAACTGATCGGCCAAAACCCTGAGGAAGCTTCGGCACAATCACCTTTAGTTCCACAACCTTCAGCGACGCCAACGTCAGACGACGATCACAAAACCCCAGAACTAGTTAGGCCTCTTCCGAAAGCCGGACCGAGGAAAATTTCATGCAGAGGGAGAAAAAGAAGAGTCACCTCTATGCTCACTGACACTCCTGTAAAAAAAAGCGCTTCTTGGTGAGAAGAATAATCGCCGAAGCTTTTTCAAGAGCAGATGCGCTCTGAATTTTGACGCTCCTTCCACGTCATCCGGAATCAGGAAGCCAACCGGGAAAAAGAAGGTTAAACCAAGTCCTACTAGTTCAGATACAGATGAATCCGTATGTTTAACTTCTTCTGGAGATTCGGTTGACTTCGACATAGATGAATACTGTGCGGAACAACCGCAAAAATTGGAGGAACCTGCCTTTAAAGTAAGGATGAATTAGAAAAGGGAGACTGGGTCTTGTCGAAGTACTCGCTGAGCGCGTCAACCAAGCATTACGTTGGGAGAGTGGAGGACTTTTCCCTTGGAGCACCCTTGGTAAAATTTACGAGGAAAATCTTCGGCACGTCGAATGTCGGGGAGACAATGCTTGAATTGGTTTCCTTCGATTGAATGATGTCGCTCGTTCGCGTTCTTTATTCTTTCGGTTGTTGGGCTCCTTTAGTACTATCGACTACTCCGAGCACCACGAATTCTTTCCCTGGCTTGAGCTCTTTTTTTTATTATTATTCTTTTTTCTTTTTCTTTCTTCTTCCCTCTTTGCATCTGTTTCTCTTTTAATTTCTATTGTAGGGGTAGCGTCTCTACAAAACTCATTGTCTGAGAAGTCTACCACTTTTACTTTCCCAAACGTCAACGATGAATGTAGGATGGAGAAAAATAACATCGTGCCGTTACTACCTAGCAATAATTCGACGAAGAGGAGCAGTAACATTTGAGGTTACTTTTCAGGGTTACAACGTTCATTGATTTTTTAAAGTTTCCAGTGATAGTTACCATTACTCTACTTCGCCCTTTCAATATTATAATTTTAGTGCAATTTTATTCGATACAGAAGTTTTAATTCCCTAGTGTTTAAGAGGCTTTTCTTTTTTCTCCATTTTTTTTCGAAGTTACTGGGCATGAATGATTATTGTGCAATTTTATTACGAACCATACAGAAGTTTAATTGCCTTAAGTCCTAGTCCTTTTGATGTAAAAGACTAAAGAAAACTAGTGATGTTAGATAACAAAGATAGCTATGTCATTTTTATTTCATTCTCACGCTTGAAGAATGGCCTTCAGGTCACGTAATGTTGAATAAATTGTTTTATTCGTGAAGGCTGTGTATTATTTGACAACACTATTAACATCCAATCAGAGCTTTTATTTACTAATGCCGTTTTTGACCCGAAATTGGTTTAAATTATAGTCGATTTCATACTTTGCCAACCAACCCCATGCCCGGGGTTAGTTGGCACGGTATCACTTTGCAGAGTAACATAGTAATTACTTGCTGCCAAGTGACTTTTCTGGAAATTTCAGTATTCTGATTTGTAGCTTAAGGGTGAGGTCACAGGATCCTCTCGTCGGATTGACTCTATGTTGAATCACCAAATTTATAAAAATCGCGATCGAAAAAAGATGCCAACCAGCCCCGGTCTCCCCTACCTAATGAAAATAATGAAAGAAAGACCTACTGTTTTACCCATTATTAGGGGTATTCATTCGCAGAAGTTCAACATGTGCTATTGGGGACACAAATCGGAGTGGCTGACATCTGGTGTTATTACTGAAAAGCTCCAGGAAGCATATAAGACATGATAAATCATTCAGAATGTCGTGATTGTTTGGCTTAAAAGGGCATACTGAGCGCGATAATATGGTGAGATGTTTTTAATTGTTTTTTATTAATGTAAGTATTACTCACTGAATAAGCGTATGACCGTTCATAACTATTAAAACCAATTATTTCTTAATCTTGTTAACTACTCCAACAGCCATTTCTATAGTAGTAGTAGTAGTAGTAGTAGTTAGTAGTAGATTTACCGAGTATTACTCCATATATGTCCATGAGGATTCATGTGCGACAATGCTCTAGACATTCGCAGTACAGGCGATCGAGGCCGATGCTACTCAAAGTATATGGCAACCGACTATTAAAGGGAATCAATGGGCCCAGGTAGCACACCAACGTTGGTCAACATTGAAATTCAACGTTGGCCAACGTTGATAACCAACGTTGGACGACGTAAAAACTTGATTTTTTCAATGAATGACCAACGTTAGTTTTCAACGTTGACCAGCGTTGGTTTTCGACGTTGACCAAAGTTAGTTTTCAACGTTGGTCGACGTAAATACTCAATTTTTTTCAATGATGACCAACGTTGGTTTTAAACATTGACACACGTTGTTTTCCAACTTTGACCAACGTTAGTTTTCAACGTGGTCCAGCGTTGGTTTTCGACGTTGATCAATGTTAGTTTTCAACGTTGGTCGACGTAAAAACGCAATTTTTTTCAATGATGACCAACGTTGGTTATCAACATAAATCAACGGTGGTTTTCAACGTTAACCAACGTTAAGGCTTTTAATAAATTACAAAACTTGTGTATGAGTTGATTTCTGACACGTGTAAACACTCCTGATAGAGCTCTCAGACATTAAAAAGTTGCGCAATAAGTTCCTTTGAGCTCTCTCAGAGATGTTAACGTAACTGAGAGCAACACTCGCAATAATTTTCGCAATTTTATTGCACGCGTATTTAGAGCCTAACTCTTCAACGTTGATCGACGTAGGTATTCCAGTGTGTGAACTTCCAAAATATAAGACGCCTGAGAAGGAGGTTGAATAGAAAAAAAGTTATTTTTGCACAAAAATATAGTATATTGAGAATGATATCAATAACACGTACAAAACGGAATTTTAATAATTATCTAACGTTTCTAATATTATTAGTTTTTAAGCCATACAACTATTAATTTGGTTTATATTTTATTTTCATGGTTTTGGCTTTTTCTTCTTATACTTATTTGTTTCCTGAGCTTTCGCCTCCTTGTGCTGAAGGCATCGTCAGAGAACTTTCTTTATTTCGATGGCTTCTCGAAGTTTTCGTTTACTCCACGCACTTTCACGAGGATTTTCGTATCTTCAAATTTGATGACGTGTGATTGACCGCTGTACATGTGTTCAGCTATTTCTGATTTTTCAATACGGCTGACATTGTTTTCTGTCATTCTTGTTTTGACGTTACGAAGGGTTTCACCAATGTTTTCGAGTTTTCTTTCATCTTCGACATATCTGAGGAAGCAATTTATTTTTATTGATGGTTTGAATGTTGATCTTCTACCACAAAACAAGATCAACATTCAAACCATCAAGAAAAATAAATTATATCCTCTTGCTCAGGATATTAACACAGTTGTATGGCTTAAAAACTAATAATATTAATAACTTGATTAATGTTCATTTTTAGGGGTTTGGCTTTCTGCTTCTTCTACTTCTTCGTTTCCTCAGCTTTCGCCTTCTTGTGCTGAAGGCATCATCAGAGAACGTTTTGGGGTTTTTCTTAATTTGAAACCACAGACATGACTGTGACAAATGGAGGGGTGTCAAATTCTTTGGCGAAAGCTCAGGAAGCGAAGAAGTAGAATAAACAAAAAGCCAAACCACTAATAATAAAAAATATTAATTATCCAACTTTGGTTTCCTCCCATCCCAATCCCCACATTCAGCGAGGGCTCTTCCAATTAATTTTCCAGCCTCGTCTTCCTTTAATTCTTTATATTTTTTCTTCATCAATGCTGCCAATGACACATAAAATATATATAGTCTAGATAAAACCTATAATAGAAGAAACAAGAATTACCAATTATTATTAGGAAAAGGCGAGCATTTTTGAACGGTTTCTTGCCCCTTCTGCCATGGAGGCTGAACTGCCCAGCCAAATCCTTAGAAAGGGCCCTCTTTAATACAGATATGGCGAACGCCTTTTCATTTCGCCCGTAGGCAGACTGCGCAAGGTGGTTTATCTGTGTTGAGAAGGAGGATATTAGAAAAATTATGGAAAGTAAAATTTGTTTTACATCGTGCCAAAATAATAATAATTATGAGTATTAACGCATGCATCCATTGACTCGAAAAAGTATAACATAGATTCACGTACCAATGAGAATTGCGTCGCTTCGTCAGTTCTGAGTTTTTCCTCCAGCTCCTCCATTTCACTCAATGTTTTCAAAGGAAGGTCTGGAAGGTTAGTGGTGCATGCAATGACCTCTGCCTGGTTGTACGAATGATCTTGGCCACGGACTATATTCGAGAGCCCATCGACTCTATCGTGCAGACCTCTTATTTCTCCCACCATGATCTCCATTTTTTTAAGCAGCAGTGCTGCATCTGAAAAAAATTACATATTGATAAATAAAATAGTCTTTATACATGGCTGTGAAACTTACATCCTGGCATTCCTGAAGAATTTGATGGCTGCGGACCAGGACTCCGCCAGGCCGACGTTGAAGACCCTTGAGGTGGACTCATGACCGACGATTCTGTGAATAAAAAAAAAAAGTAAATTATTCATTGTTTGTGTTCATTGTTTTCAATACTACAGAAAAATGGCAATAAGAAGAATACCTATTATTTTTTCGGGCAGTTTTGGTACCGGGTAGGATTTTAAATTCATGGCTTTGTCTGTGGACCGGTAAAGCAGAACGTCGTCTTCTGAATTCCCCGGCTCAAACCGCCTCGGCTTCTTGTTCTTCCTTTTTTCCTGATAGCAGATAGAATCTGACGAAATGTTGGACGTATCTTGGGCCCGTTTAGCTTTGATCTCCCCTCTCGCGAAATTACCTTGAATTAAGTATTTTTTCGCTGAGAACATATTCATTATGAATACAAAATAGTCACTTTTTTTTTTTTTTTTTTTTATTAAACGGGGAGGGAAGCCCAGAAGAAACTATCTCCTACCAAACTCGACCTATAAGATCTATTGTGGTGTCCCCTCAGGTTGCCCTGCCAAGAAAGACGCTAGTTTTCAAGCGTCCTCCACCACCACTCCTTAACGAAGTTGAGGATATTTCCCGTAGCCATCCTGGAGATGTCCTCCGGTTGAAGCACATCATTTCCAAGATATTGAAAGCGTAACCGCCCCAGAGCCTGGCACTCACACAGTACGTGCTCTGCTGTTTCCACGGCCAGGTCGCAAAATCTGCAAATGTCCGTGTCAGACTTCTCCATTAGTCTGAGTGTATATCGAAGGGCACAATGTCCCGTTAGCAGTCCCACCAAGATTCTAAGGTCTCCTCGCCTCAGAGAGATCAGGCCCTTCTCCGATCGTCCCTTTGGAGTGACAAAGAGCTTGGCCTGCCTGAGACCTGGTTGTCTAACCCAGTGTTCACGATGCCTCTCGTCTAACCACGCCTGCACCTGCCTCTTCGTGAAGGACTTCGTGACCCCGAGACTTGGCTCCGGACCCACGTAAGGCATCTCTGATCCTCTCCTCGCGAGTTGATCAGCCATTTCATTCCCCTCAAACCCCTTGTGACCCGGCACCCACATCAAAGTAAGGCTGTTTGCCGTTGCCACAGGCCTGAGGGCTTCAAGACATCAGCTTCGAATTCACGACACTTGAGCCTAGGGCTTTAAGAGCCGCCTGGCTGTCAGACAGGATAAATATCTTCGCTTTCCGGAGACCCCTCTCACTAATCTTCCGCGCACAGGCTTCTATAGCATAGATCTCCGCCTGAAAGATGGTGGCGGTCGTCCCAAGGGACTCCCAATGCTGAAGCCTGGGGCCAAAGACCCCAATGCCAGCACCCCCATCCTTCATAGATCCATCAGTATACCATACTTGCGTGCCGGGCTTAAACCTCGGCAAACCCTTATCCCAAAGGTCGCGGTTGCCTATGTCGACCTTGAAGGGTTTTTCAAAATCCATCCTCACATGCATGAGATCCGTAACGACTTCAGCCGCCTCACTACATGCAACTTCCTCCAGAACACGCAAGTGCCCAACCTGGACACCCCGCTTCACGTACTCCGGACGCAGCAGTCTCACCGCCGCCATATATGCGGTCGCCTGCACATGAAAGTGCAGGGGAGGCATGTCCAGTAACACCTCCATGGCTGCCGTCGGGCACGAATGCATAGCACCCGCTACTCCAAGACAGGCCTGGCGCTGCAACTTACTCAGCAAGGCCTGGACTGTCCCTTGTTTCGTCTTCTGCCACCATAGGAGTGAGCCATAGGTGACGATAGGCCTAACAACGGCTGTATACAGCCACAACACCATTTTTGGCTTTAGACCCCATGTTTTGCCAAACATTTTCCGACCAGCCCACAATGCGAACGTGGCCTTATTCAGCACCCTCTTGATATGCGAGGTCCATTTGAGCCCCTGATCCAGGGTAACTCCAAGGTACTTGACTTCTTTTCCTACTTTCAACACTTCTCCATTCAGTCGAACTACCTTTAATGCCAGCTTCCTCCGCCTGGTAAACGCAACAAGGGTGGTCTTCTCAGGGTTAACCCTGAGACCATGCCTGCTGCACCATCGCTGCACTATGTTAAGGGCACCCTGCATCCTACTGGATATGGTATCATCAAATTTGCCCCTAACTAGAATCGCAAGGTCATCCGCGTAACCAACTACCTCATAACCCTGCTCCTTTAGGATAGCAAAGGAGAGAGCACACCCCCCTGGGGACACCCCCTTGAGGGCAACACGGAAACAGTCTCCCCTCCCAGCTCCGAAGTCACGACGCGGCATTCCAGCATCCCCTTGATCCATTTCACTGAAGATGCATCAACACCTCTGCTCCTTACTGCAGCCTCCATAGAGTCATAGGTGGTGTTATCAAAAGCACCACCTATGTCCAGGAAGCAGCCCAGCGCAGTTTCTTTCGCCTCCAGAGATTTCTCAACCTTACCCACCAGTTCGTTTAGGGCGGTCTCAGTAGACTTGCCCGCCTGGTAGGCACGCTGCCCCCTCTGGATTGGTTTAATTTTAAGGCAACCGTCCTTGATATCCAGGCCAATTACCTTTTCCATTGTTTTAAGGAGGAAGGACATGAGACTTATGGGTCGGTACGCCTTTGCCTGGGCCGAGGAGTTTGCTCCCGACTTAGGAATGAACACAACCCTGACCTCCCTCCATGCCTTCGGTATATACGATAATACATAACTCGCCCTAAATATCCTTCTGAGGCGTGGCTCCAGGACCTCCAGGCCACGCTGTAGCATGACGGGGAATATCCCGTCCGGCCCAGGGGATTTATAGGGCTTAAATGAGCCGATAGCCCATTTAATTTTCGCGGGCGTAAACAATTTCCCCGATGCGCTCCATATTGCATTATTTGCTGGCTGGCAGTCAGCCACCACTTCGCTCTGAACATTTGAGGCCCCTGCATCCCTGGTATCAGGAAAATGACTTTGCAGGAGGACCTCCAGGGTCTCTTTAGCGCTCTCGGTATACGCCCCATCTGCCTTTTTTATTAGACCAATTTGGCCCGGGCTCTCTTTGGACAGGACCCTCTATAGTCTGCCCATAACGGACACATTCTCCATCCCCTCACAGAAGGTCCTCCACGTGGCCCGCTTTGCTTTCCTAAGGGCCTTGTTATACTCCGTGAGGGAGTGCCTATAAGCCTCCCACTCCCCACGTGATCTGGCCCTATTGTAAAGCCTCCTCGTTTCTCTTCTGAGCATCTCCAGCTCGTTGTTCCACCAAGGGACTTCCCTGTTCCCCTTCTTCACCTTAACAGGACAGCTTTCCTCATACGCACTGAGGACCGCTGAGTTTATCGCCTCCACCGCCCTATCGAGATCGGCGTGGCACTGAATGTCCAGGTCCATCTCAGACAACTCCTGTTCAAGATGCCCCTTAAAGACCTCCCAATCCGCGTTCTTGGGATTCCGATACTCTGTACTTCTAACCCTAGGAAACTCGACCTCAAACGAAATCACCCTATGGTCAGACATTGATGTTTCTGACATGACTTTCCAATCTCTGACACTATTGGCCAAAAACTGGCTAGCCAGAGTAACATCCAGGACCTCACTCCTCGCACAGGGGATCGAGCCCTGATTTACCACCACCAGGTCATGCGTCATCAAAAATTGAAAGAGTGACTCACCCCTGGCGTTGACATCTGTACTTCCCCAGATGGTATGGTGAGCATTCGCATCACAACCCACAATCAGCTGCAGGTTCCTCGCGCTGCAGTACAGGACCAAACGCTGAAGCTCCTCCGGCGGCGTCACCTCAGCGTCCCCCGGGAAGTACGCGGAAGCTACCACACACCTCCGGGTCCGGTCCTCGTCCTTGGCTTCCAGGATGACTGCTGTCAAATCTCTGCACAGAAATTCTGGCATAGTTAAAAATTTCACTGCGGGACTTAGAAGCAGCGCAGTTCGTGGCCGCTCCTCATCCCTACAGTAAACCAGCTTACCTGCTGTCGCAGAGAGGCCCTTGACCTGCCTCTCCCATGCCCATGGCTCCTGAACCATGGCGACGTCATAGCTTCCCCCAGTGAACACCCTGCTCAAGACGGCCGACGCCGCTGCCGCACGATGCAGATTCACCTGGAGGAAGCGCAACCCCGTAGCGGTCACTTATTCCCCTTATGTACCCCACTCCGCGATTGCTTCTTCAGCATCGCCTTACTCGGAGTAGGGTGGGGTTTTCGTGCCCGACCTGCCGCCTTCGGGACTCTTTCACCCCCCGCTGGTCCGACACTATCACCTCTCTCCCCCGCCTTGCTAGTCGATGGCCTAGCATATGAGGGAGCTACCTGCGTTGACTGCCCGGATGCCGTGGCGCCAACCGCTGTTCCCACAGATAGCTCTTCCTGCCGCGGTGCGGGGGTGGGATCCCGCACAGCAGCGGCTACCTGATCCACCTCCATCGGCTGCTGCCGGGGGCCGGAGGATGATCCTTCCCCCTTCCGAGCCTTAGGCCGGATGGTCCCCTTGCCGAACCTGATGTGGACTACATTATTCCTTTCCAGGATCTTCGCCGACTCTTCATCGATGAGCAGGGTCATCATCAAAGCCGGCGTGCCCTGAGGCACACTCCTGGACAGTACCTTCCACTGTCCCACATTTAACCCCCGATTTTGGCGCACGAGGAACTGAAGGACTTGCTCATTCCCCAGATCCGCGCACTTCGGGAGAAATGCAACCGCCACCCCGGGCTTGGGCAGGTCACTCCCCTCAACCACCTTCAACCTTGCCCCCTCTCAGGGTACGATACTTTCAACGAGCGACTTTAACCAAACAGCCGTCCCGTCGTCCTCGCAGGTGATGGATAGCCATCCCCTCCTTCGCACCAGACCATCAAACTGGGGCACTACCTCCCCAGCTTTAGGTTCCAGCGCAACAATAGCAGCTTCAATGCTCCTTTCCAGGGCCTCAAGCTGGTCGTCCAAGAGGAGGACTGCTGGGTAGTCTCTATGAACCACACCAAGCTTCCTTGCCTTGAGCGCTCCGGTGTACGAAGGACCCTGTGCGGTCGTCCTTCGCTTCTTTTTCACGGCTCCCTCCGGAGTCGTCTCTGCAGAGGCTCTCCCCTTCTTCCTCTTCTCCACCATCTGCAGAGCACTCGCCCTGGCGGCTTCCGGTTCCTCCCCCTTCTTCCGAACCAGCCACAAAAAGCGTCGCCTCTGATCCCTGTTCAGGCCAGAGACGTATTTGTCAAAATCAGCGATCTCCTGGTCTCCAGGCGCCGCTGTTGCGGGATCGACGGGTTCGGATACCGTTCCCTGACCCGCTTGTAATTCGGGTACGCCGGATACCGGCGAACCCTAGAGGGAGACTACTCCCTCAGCGACACCACCGGAGGTTCCGGGCTCAATTACCTCCATTGAGGTGGTCTCCCCCGTCATCTCCGCGGTGCCGGGCTGAGCAGGCTGAGGGCTACTGAGAAGCTCGTCCTCAACCTGCTCCAGAGTTATGAACCCTGGGTTTGTCAATGTAAAACGATCGCGATCCATAAGCGGTCCCACGAGCAGCTAGGGAAATAAAAGTCACCCACGGCAGAGCCCCGCATGACGTGGGAAGGCTTAATACTCAGGGAGGTCGCCTGGTATCCCTGAGGCTCCGTTAAATACACAGCTCACCCTGTGTCACGCACCCTTCGGCACGGATCGCATAACGCCTTGGGTTGGTAGCGAGTTCTTTTAAGACCGTGCCCTCGCCACTACACGGCCCATACCCCTCCTCCATTTGTTAAGAGAATTCTCCGTAACAGGGCCGCCAACCGTGCCGCGGATGCCACAGCACGGCGCGTCAAAGACGCCGGGAAGGCTGGAGGTCGGAGTTGGGTGGTCAGTGGCTAGCTGCACCAAAATGCATGGTGCCGTATTTTTAAAAGACGCCATGAAATACACGGCGTCAACGCATAACCACTTACGAGCATAGCCAAGAACAACAACTGGAACATTTCTCCACGATTCCTCGGGACTACTGCATCCCCGAATCAGCCCTATTACTTTGGAAGTAGGGCCGGAAGGTCACTTTACTGAATTCTTGTCACAATCCAGCCAAGAGCTAGGAACAAATTCAACTGCATCTTCTTCGATAAATTTCACTATAACGAATTTCTTTTTCGATTCTTCACCCATCATTTAGCCTCTAAAATAAAATAAAATAGTTTAACCTACAATCTGGAAAATAAGCTAATACGCACACTAAATTCTGAAATTCATCAGACATTAATTACCAATCAAATTATATGGGTCATAACTGCAGCAACTTGGGCGCTCTCACTGGCATAGCATTTAGCTTTCACCTCATTGACTTTAACAATAATGTTATTCATTGCCTTTTTGGGTGCCTTGAACGAATAGTAATAAATAATTCTCGAAGAACAAGGATTCGAAAAAAAATCGGACGTGTCTAACTCGCGACAAACCATGAAACACTCTTTATTCGCCTTCTGAATTGACTCGATTTTTACAATTCTATTGTCAATTAATTGGACGAAGCAATCCCTATCCATTTCCGATACTTTAAAGCCTTTTATTATGATTTCGTTTTCCTTAACGGGATTATTCGAAATTTCGATTGGACGCTGTAATTTGCATTGTGTCTCTGACAATCTTCTGTACAATTGTGACAACTGCTTATTCCCACCTCTAATTAATCGTTTTAGTTGGCCCAGGTAATTTTCAAAGGGGAATGCGCTAAAGCGATCAAGATTGCCATATTGTCTGACATCATCTGCTATGTGTACTAAATTATGAACATTATATATAACGGACGTGTCACCGTAGAATAACGTCATGTCTTCAACAAAAGACTTCAAGAGTCCTTCAGCGTACGTCACATAGCCTTCTACGGCTATTAATTTAGGACTAGACAGAATTGAAATGGCAACATGGAGACACAGAAATTGTTCATACAAATGGGTCGGAAGAATTTTCTTTAGCACGAAAGGACCTGTATACAGCAAAAATTGCCTGAGCTCACTTGCTTTCCAGCGGTCAATATCAAAAAGTGACCTCGGCTTTCTAGCAAACTCCGACGGAACGAATTTCCGAGTATCAAGTAGCCTCTGGGAAATTTGTTCCACCTGAGTATGGCTTAATCTCGAATTTCCGATTGGTTCTTTGCCTTTGCTGCCCTTCCTAATCCAATAAATAATTAATTTCTTGACTACTCCTAGGCACACAAGGTGCATATAATCGAGGGGGAATTGTGTGACAAGACCCACCTTCAATTCTATGAGCGGACTTAGCCCTGTGAAATGCTCGCTATTCCTTCCATTAATGAAATCAAGGTCTGTGCGTTTAGGACTTTCAATATCAAAAATGATGCGTCCTTTTACGTATTTCCCCTTTTGCGTACATTTTTCGCAACCATAATAAGCGTTGTGACCTTATGTGCATTTCACAAATGCTCTAGCAGGAGCGTCACAAATAAAATTATTTATCTTAAAATAATATTTATTTCCCTGATATTCAAACCCTGAGGTACTTAGTCGTGAAACTTCGGACACAAAATCTTTAAAAAAACCATCAACCGATTTAGGCTTGGTGGGCCCACAAAAACAAGCTATTACAAACGGTTTCACCCTCACTTCAGAATCTATAAGCCCCAAAATCGGCCATAGCTGAGTGTTCGAACTTTTTGAGATGGGTAGCCCATCCACATTAATTGAAAGTTCAACAGATTTATTTGGGCATATTTGTAGCAAATCAAACGTGACTAGACCTCTTTCAATTCCGAAGTAACTAAACTGTGCTCCAGCCTCAAATGAATCTATTTTGGCAGTACGGACGGTTTTAAGAAGTGTTCTTCCATCGGCAGGTAATTCTGGATGGTACACCTTAAGGATTTTGAGGAGACGAGAAAGAGAACTTAACGTTGTTTTCTCCTTTAGCGCCCATGCCCTAAGTTCCTCTCCTAAACCATGCATCGGACGTTCGCTTAAGCCAGAGCATGATAAATCTTCTCCCAAATGAAAGGCTGAATGTTCATGGAATTGAGAATTATTCGAAGGAAGGTCACTTGTTAAATGAAAATCAGCGTCACAATCAGAAGGCGATGTCCTATTACCTGACGATGAACTCAGAGAGCTACCAATACTATCAGAATCAGATTGACTATAGCTCAAGGCATCACGAAAGGTGACATTACTGTGGCAATAGTCATTTGTGCTATTTGCTTCCAGCGCATTATTATTAGCACCGTTGCTGACCGGCGAATTTTCAGTACCAATTGTTGATAAGAGCAGTGAATTTTGACTTCCTTCGATTAAATAACGGACTTCTTCCTCTAACTGGACTGTTTGGTACTCTTTGTCCAACTTTCGTTTCAGTGACTTTGATAAAGAATACTTAGTTTGGCGGTGCATCTAAAAAGAAATGCTAGTATCAGAATGACTCGAGGACAAATCTAATAATAATAATAATAAAAATAATAATAGTAATAATTTAGGTGGCCTATTCTTGAACGCTTTGTCAACACTAATTTCAGTTGAAATACTTATCTTACTCTTTTTTGTTCTAAATCCAGACAAATCTGGCCGCCACTACATCCATCTTTTTTTTCACTTACCCTCTCAAAGTATTCTACGTTCCCCATGTGGAGAACTACTGTCCTAATTACCTAAAATTGCGAAAATACTACTTTGCCGTTCCTGTGGCCTCATTTATCGGCCCTATAAATAAACCCTTCCAAATGAGGTCCAGAAGAGTTCGCCTTTTAAGAAAATACGAAATTCGTTAATACATATTATACTGGTATACATAATAACAAGCTATATCGGCGCCTATACAGGGTGATTCAGGAGGAATGTGACAAACTTTCACAGGTGATAGTACGTACCTGGACGCACAAAAAACGTCATGTAGACGCATAGCCGAAAATGCTTTGGTTACGAGATATGAGCATTTTCCTGTTTTTTCCCAGTTTCATTACTTTTTATAATAATTGTCGTGTTCACGGCTCACCGACGGAGGTTAGACATAAAATGACGGTTGATTCGGAAAGAGGACAAAATCCTGTTCCTGAAACCACCATGAAAATCAAAAAATGTCGCTCGCGCGTGGCTATTTCAGCCATGTGAAAAGTGAAAAAAGTATTTTTTTGAAATTACCAATACATTTCACATCGGTATCAATCAGCTGCTAGTGCACGCATTGATGGGCAAAGTTGTGGAAAACTACCCAGTTCTGTGTACTTTCGAACGGTGTTCTGGTAGTTGAAGTTTGCAACCCTCTGACTTCAGCAATCAAGTTCGAATGCAAAAAAATGTAACTTGCTGTGTTAAAAGAAGCCGAATAGGCCATTGTAAACGTCCTTTCCTTAGGGTATTGTGTTTCTCCGAGCAGGCTGCCCTCAATGCTTCAGTGATAAGGCGTGATAAAACGTTATTAGACGTGTGTTTTTTCGGCTCTGAATATATCGTTTTATTTATTGAGATAAATCGTACCGTTGCTCAGCGTAATGTCAAATCCGTGCGTGAAATGTGCTGAAGTTGTCAAGGCGGACCAAGGAATTATTTGTGGCTCTTGTAAAGGTTCTCTACACGCTGTCAAGTGTGCCGGCTTGAGTAGGTCGGAGATTGCTTGTCTGACCGCCGCTAAAAGCAAGGTTGTTTTCCTGTGCGACAAATGTGATGATGGCATGGGAGCCTTGGATGAGCTCAAGTCAATGGTTCGTGATTTGCAGCACGAGATAGAGTCTCTGAAGAAAGCTGTCCAAGCCAATGTTAGTGCAAGTGAGATGTCTCCTGGCGCTATGGAAGCCGTTATAAGCGAGATTAACGATCGAGCTCGGCGTGCGTCGAATGTAATTGTCTTCAACGTTCCTGAATCAACATCCACCGAAGTCAGCGAAAGACGAGAGCATGACCGTGGAGCTGTGATGACTGCGTTAGCCCCTGCTTCTATTGCGGATTCAAGTGTAGCTCACGTCATCCGGCTAGGCAAGCCAAGTGAAGGCAAAATTAGGCCATTGAAAGTCGTTCTTTCCAGTCCGGAAGAGGCGAAGTCAGTCCTAAGGAAAAGTTTGGCCATAAGCAAGGATACGGGCATCAGGGTTAAAAGTGACTGTACGCCGAGAGAAATTGAATATCTCAGGTCACTGAGGCAGGAGTTAGATTTGAAGAACGACAAGGACTTGACTATTAAGTACATTCAGGGAGTTCCAAGGATTGTCAATCGCTCAAAAAACTAACTAGTTTCAACTCTCACTTATCTGTTTATTATCAAAATGTTAGATGGCTTCGTTCTAAACTCAAGATTTTACAAACTATTGTCACAATTTCGCCATACGATATTCTTGTTTTCACGGAAACGAATCTAAGCAGTGATATTTTGGATACCGAACTTGGTTTAACTAACTATTCTATTTACCGTTGTGATAGGGACGCTATGTCGAGTAATAAAGTTAGCGGGGGAGGTTGTCTAATTGCGGTTAATACAATGTTATATTCCCAGGTAATCCCCCGAAGGTGTTTCACAGTTGAACATTTATTCGTGATGGTGGAGATCGGAAATCTCAAGTGTTTGTTGGTGGCAGTTTATTTACCTCCGGACTCTCCTACGAAGCGATTTGAAGAATTTTGCTCTTCAGTTGAGGAAGCTTGCTTTGCGAACAGCGGTTTCGATCGCGTAATAGTGGTGGGCGATTTTAATTTGCCCTACGATACGTGGCCGTCAGATAACTTAACTAGTCCGCATTTAGAATGTCATTCACCTGGTGGAAGTACAATTTTGTCATCGTTCTCATGCTTGGGGCTACAGCAGAGGAATACTGTGTTCAATGAAAGCGGGAGACTTCTCGATCTCATATTTTCCAACCATCCACTGGATCAAGTTTCTGAAGTAGGCGTTGAGGATACCCTGTTTCCGATTGAAGGGCATCATCCTCCTGTCTTATTAACTATAAACCTTGGTTGTGACAAGTCTTACCTAAAATTACCTTGCGATGACTTTGCTAACTTTAAGAAATGTGATATTCCTAGTTTGATGAAGGACTTGGAGTATGTGAATTGGAAGGAACAATTCAGGGACAGGGATGTGAATTCGGCTTTTGATTTCTTCATTAAAACACTTCATGACCTCGGTACTAAGCATTCGCCTAAAGTGAAAATTTATTATAATAGCAATTACCCGAGATGGTTTACCGCGGAACTGAAAAGACTTGTTGCTGATAAAAAGAGATTGCATTATGTTTACAAGGTAACTCGAAGTCGGGATAGCTATTTGGAGTATTCGTCCGTTAGATCGCGCTGCAGGGATCTTTCCAGAAAGTGTTTCGCGGACTATTTGTCAGCGCTTGAAAATGGCATACCTCACGATATAAGAGAATTTTGGAATCACGTGAATTCTGTGAAAAAATGTAACAGGCTACCAGATACTATGCATTTCGATGGAGAAGAAAGTAACAAGGTTGAGAAGATCGTGGAGATGTTTAGGTCTTACTTTGCTGGTATATATCAGACTGCTGTTGCTTCTTCTTCTTCGGTCGGGAGGGTGATAAACGACTCGGAAATGTCCCCGGCTTTCTATTATTCGAGAATCTCAGTCACGGAGGATGAAGTATATAATAAGTTGAGGTGTTTGGACACTAAAAAAGGAGCAGGACCTGATAATTTGCATCCCCATATACTGAAATCGTGCAGTCAAGTGTTATGCGAGCCTCTCACATACCTATTCAATTTGTCGCTTCAGCATGGTTTTTTCCCGTCGACTCTGAAGAGAAGTGCTATCGTACCTGTTTTCAAGTCTGGCGATCGCTCAGATGTGCGAAACTATAGACCAATATCAAAGCTCTCTGTGCTTTCCAAAGTTTTCGAGTCTCTGGTGTTGGATAGTATATTCCCCCTTCTGAAAAGTTGTGTTATAGATGAGCAGCATGGGTTTACGAAATGTCGTTCCACCGTTACGAACTTACTGTCAATTCAAGGGTTCATTCTCGAAACGTTTGGCAGCCATGCTCAGGTGGATGTAGTCTACGTAGATTTTGCGAAGGCCTTCGACTTGGTGCCACACGATGCGTTACTGATGAGGCTTGAAGATTGCGGAATAGGCGGAAAATTACTCAGTTGGTTTGCATCTTACCTGGTGGGTCGCCAACAGACTGTGCATCTCAAGTCGGCCGTCTCGTCGTATTACGATATGCCTAGTGGTGTGCCTCAGGGGTCTCGGGTGGGTCCTCCGCTGTTTGGCCTTTTCATGCGGGACTTGAGGTCATCTTTAGCTTCGCATCCGTCAATTCAGTTCCTTCTTTTTGCTGATGACTTAAAGTTATTCGTCAGGGTTAACACGGTTGAGGATTGTCAGCTACTTCAGATCGCATTGGATGAGCTCACAGATTGGTGTCGGCGCAATGGTATGGTCTTAAATCCAAATAAGTGCTCTGTGATGTCCTACCATCGATCTTCGACATTCATTCGCTTCCCGTACACGATTAATCAAGTGGAAGTAGCTCGATTGCCGCTCGTCAAGGATTTGGGTGTCTGGTTTGACAGTGGGCTGACCTTCAGGCATCATGTTGAGGTGATTTGTAGGAGAGCATATGGAGCTTTGGGGTTCGTTCTCAGGTCAACTCGTGATTTTCGGAACGTCAGTGTGCTCCAATTTCTCTTTTGCTCGTTGGTTCGGCCTATTCTTGAGTATGCCTCGCCAGTTTGGTCGCCCTATGTCATTACTAGACAGTTATTGATTGAAGCGGTACAGTCGAAAATGATGAGACACTTAAATTACCGATTTCGCCTAGTCATGATCTCACGAAATGATCAAATTCCCGCCCCATTGGTTCCTTCGTTGCCATCACTGCTGCTCAGGAGAAAGGTTGCGGACATGGTTTTGCTGTTTCGTATTCTGCGTGGCACCATTGATTGCTCTTACCTGCTTGGTCATCTGAGAATTCGGGTTCCGGGAGTAGCGACAAGGTCGTCGGCAACATTCAGCGTTGAGCGGCACAGAACGGACTATTTATATTATTCACCCTTGTCGAGAATGATGAGGTTTGCGAACGATCTCGGAATTGATCTCTTTCACGTGTCCCAGAGTCAATTGCTCACTTGTGTCAGGGATTCTTTGAGCAGGGACTAATTATATTTATTTTTAGTGAAAACTAGTCATTATTACCTTGCTTATTATTGTTGCTGAGTCGTTAAAAAGTTTTACACTATCTTTATATTACCGCTTTACGAGATTTATGTTTTTTTTTGTTGTTGTTTGGAGTTGTCGATATCACTTGTTATCACGTCTTAATATTATATCGTTAGTGAATCGATTATTAATAAAATTGGGCATGACCCGTTTCTAAAAAAAAAAAAAAAAAAAAAAAAAAAAAAAAAAAAAAAAAAGTAAGGATTCAATTCACAACGAGGCTCACCATGTGAGCTGAGGTGGTGAATGAACAGCGTTAGGGTGTACACTAGACTTGAACATTTCATCTTATCGCCGGTACCCTTTGTACGATCAATTTTCACAACGAGGCTCACTATGCGTGAGATCGTGGATGAACTGCTGCGTTAGGACTTGAACTAGGGCATTCCTACTCATCAGTCACCACTCATCAGGTTTAGATTAGCTCAGTAGATTGCGATCTTTGTACATCGTTTTTTTTCTCCGAATTAGTTGAGATCAACGATTGAAGAAGAACCTTAACTTGAAATACATTTAATTTAATTGAGCGTTCAAAATTCCCCCCCGTTTCTTGCTCACTTTGTGTCGCTCTAAACCGTAAATTTTTGGTGGCCAAACGAATTTAGATTATTACGGCGAGAGGCTGTGAAACGTCACAGCCCAATAAATTGGTCCTCCTTGCATGATCATTTTCGGGAGAATGCCTCATTACTACACGTGAAATGTGTTCAGGGGTTCATAGAGTTGAAAAAGTATTTGTTGTTACTGTTGTTACGTTTCCGAACTTATGATAGTTTACTAAAGCGAATTTTAGTCAACTTATTTTGTCAGGGTACTATTAAAAATGCCTCGACATTTTACTAACGAAGAGTACGCCGACATAATGTTTTTCTACGGAATGTGTAGAGGAAATGACCTCTGCCAGAAGATTGCCGGCCAGAAATACCTTTTCGCGGGTTTTTAGAACGCTTCGTGAAACTGGAGCGTTCCCAAGACGATCGACGAATTCGGAAAGGGAAGAGAATATCGACGTTGAGGACATTTTAATGGAAGTTGAACGTGACCCAACAACGAGCACTCCTCGAATTTCGTGAGCGGTGCATACGTCACAAACAAGTGTGTGGAGAACTCTCAAGAAGAATGGGCTTTCACCATACCATGTCCAAAAAGTCCACAATTTGTTACCAGGAGACGAAATCCGTAGGTTGGAGTTTTGCCAATGGGTAAATACAAACCGCAACAAAATCCCATTCATTCTTTTTACCGATGAGGCCACATTCACGAGAGATGGGATAAACAATTCTCACAATAGACATATCTGGTCAGAAGAGAACCCCCGAGCAAAGTTAGTGTCGGCTTTCCAACATAAATTTTCGATCAACGTGTGGTGCGGTATGCTCAACAATATGTTAATCGGACCATTCATATTAGAAGACCGTCTTTCCGGACCGACTTTTTTAAACTTCCTTCGGAATCACCTCCCAGCTCTGCTGGAGGACGTTCCTTTTCAATACAGAAATCGTATGATATTTCAACTCGACGGTGGCCCTGCACATTTTTCTCGTGAAGTCCGAGCATTTCTCGACGAACAATTCCCTCTGAAATGGATTGGGCGAGGAGGACCAATTAACTGGCCTGCGAGGTCTCCCGACCTAACGCCACTTGATTATTGTCTCTGGGGGTGGATGAAGACATTGGTGTACGAAAAGAAGCCAAGCACACGCGAGGAGCTGATCAATAAAGTCATGGCCTGTGCTGAATCAATCCGACAACGACATGCCAAAATTCGTCGAGCCACCAGAGCTCTGCAGAAAAGAGCGACAAAGTGTGTCCACGAAGGGGGAGGCATTTTTGAACACTTAATTAAATGATGTTTTTTGTTATTGTTATTTCATGCTGAGGTTGTTTGTGTAAATTGATCACAACCATAAGTTGGAGAGACAAACGATGGACAATGAGCTCCATGAATGAGAGAAGATTGTACAAACGGTACCGGCGATAAGGTGAAATGTTCAAGTCTAGTATACACCCTAACGCTGTTCATTCACCACCTCAGCTCACATGGTGAGCCTCGTTGTGAATTGAATCCTTACTTCAAGCATTGAGGGCAGCCTGCTCGGAGAAACACAATACCCTAAGGAAAGGACGTCCTCAACGTCGATATTCTCTTCCCTTTCCGAATTCGTCGATCGTCTTGGGAACGCTCCAGTTTCACGAAGCGTTCTAAAAACCCGCGAAAAGGTATTTCTGGCCGGCAATCTTCTGGCAGAGGTCATTTCCTCCACACATTCCGTAGAAAAACATTATGTAGGCGTACTCTTCGTTAGTAAAATGTCGAGGCATTTTTAATAGTACCCTGACAAAATAAGTTGACTAAAATTCGCTTTAGTAAACTATCATAAGTTCGGAAACGTAACAACAGTAACAACAAATACTTTTTCAACTCTATGAACCCCTGAACACATTTCACGTGTAGTAATGAGGCATTCTCCCGAAAATGATCATGCAAGGAGGACCAATTTATTGGGCTGTGACGTTTCACAGCCTCTCGCCGTAATAATCTAAATTCGTTTGGCCACCAAAAATTTACGGTTTAGAGCGACACAAAGTGAGCAAGAAACGGGGGGGAATTTTGAACGCTCAATTAAATTAAATGTATTTCAAGTTAAGGTTCTTCTTCAATCGTTGATCTCAACTAATTCGGAGAAAAAAAACGATGTACAAAGATCGCAATCTACTGAGCTAATCTAAACCTGATGAGTGGTGACTGATGAGTAGGAATGCCCTAGTTCAAGTCCTAACGCAGCAGTTCATCCACGATCTCACGCATAGTGAGCCTCGTTGTGAAAATTGATCGTACAAAGGGTACCGGCGATAAGATGAAATGTTCAAGTCTAGTGTACACCCTAACGCTGTTCATTCACCACCTCAGCTCACATGGTGAGCCTCGTTGTGAATTGAATCCTTACTTCAAGCATTGAGGGCAGCCTGCTCGGAGAAACACAATACCCTAAGGAAAGGACGTTTACAATGGCCTATTCGGCTTCTTTTAACACAGCAAGTTACATTTTTTTGCATTCGAACTTGATTGCTGAAGTCAGAGGGTTGCAAACTTCAACTACCAGAACACCGTTCGAAAGTACACAGAACTGGGTAGTTTTCCACAACTTTGCCCATCAATGCGTGCACTAGCAGCTGATTGATACCGATGTGAAATGTATTGGTAATTTCAAAAAAATACTTTTTTCACTTTTCACATGGCTGAAATAGCCACGCGCGAGCGACATTTTTTGATTTTCATGGTGGTTTCAGGAACAGGATTTTGTCCTCTTTCCGAATCAACCGTCATTTTATGTCTAACCTCCGTCGGTGAGCCGTGAACACGACAATTATTATAAAAAGTAATGAAACTGGGAAAAAACAGGAAAATGCTCATATCCCGTAACCAAAGCATTTTCGGCTATGCGTCTACATGACGTTTTTTGTGCGTCCAGGTACGTACTATCACCTGTGAAAGTTTGTCACATTCCTCCTGAATCACCCTGTATTTGTCAACAGAAGATCCCAATACCACCTTGTTCCTCCGCATGACTTTCAAAACAGTCAACTTTCATCAAATTATTCTCTCCTATAATATTTGATAATTAAAATTACTTACGTTGAGCGATGCAAAAAAGTTGCTCTGGAGCGCGATCCGATGCTGTCTGTTTGATAATTCCTCAGCTCACAAATTCAAAAAAACACACGCCGGTGAAATAGTCAAATTTCAAAGTCAAAGCAATGATAAACTGAAACTAAGTGGCCTAACGTTGTTTATCCATTATTATTATTTTCCACAAGTAGTCCAGTCAAACGGTAGTTCCACGTGGACAAAAATCTCGTCTTCGATTTTTTCACTTTATTCTGTGTTTTTTGGGGTGAGGAACACGAATCTGAAGAGATCCAACAAAATTTCCCTGTGCGTTTTGAGAAAATCGCGAAAAACTGCTCATTTTTCGCACTTTTTTCAGTTTTTTGCTTATAAATCCTTAATGACGCATTCTACGGAAAATGTTAACCTCTCACTTTTTGAAAAGCATTGAATTCTGCGTCGAATCGTTCTTTCTTTTAGCACAATTGACCCAGCCGTTTCACCGGTATTAATTTTTTGAAATGGTCATTTTTAGCCACTTTTGGTAAAATTAATAAAAATGACTAAGGCATCTGCAACTTAAAAACGGCTATTCCAATCGAAAAATGTCAAGAAATCAAAGTTTTCATAATTGAATTTTACAAATGTGAAAAGCCTTGAAACCTAAAGGAAAAATCAGTGGTATCAGTTAGCGACAAAAAACGCGAAAAAAGGCGGCCCAAAAACCATGTTTTTCTGCACATTTTTGCCAGTAGCTCGAGAACCAGTAGTCCAATTTTTTTCTATGAAAAACGATCTGAAAGCTGATAGAATTTTCCATCAGACCTATTGTATGAAATTTCATTTGAAGATTAACATAAGACAGGGCCATGATGTCAAACAATTTGAAATTTACTGCAAAAAAACCTTTTTTGTCACATTTCGGCCTATAACTCAAAAACCATCCATTCGATTAAACTTTAAAGAAACTCATCTGAAAGCTCGTTAAATTTCCTATAAGGAGTCATCTATGGCGTTTATATAAAGACCCGATAAGTTGCAATAAAACGCAGTGGGAAATTCACAAAATGAGTAATTTCCCAATAACTCCTTTCTTCAGCCGAACGTTTTTGCCTATAACTATCGAACAAAGCCTTCGATGAAAATTGCACTATTTTTCAGTGAAAGCTGGTAAAATTTACAGTCAGAAACCATATTAGCCAAATTTTTCAAGACCCGGAAAATATTCTATTCAGGGCGATGAAAATAGTAAAATAGGTTTTGTTTTTTAAAAAAAAGTGGCTACGCCCACTAATTTTGTCCACAAATGTTAAAACTCACCATATCACCAGTCTTATAGGTAGCGTCAGAGATTACATCACTCAACTGAGAGTTGAACTACTTTTATTTTTTTACACACTTTTGCCAAAAGCGACTGAAAATGACCATTTAAAAAATATCAATACCAGCGAAACGGCTGGGTCAATTGTGACAAAAGAAAAAGTGATTCGACGCAGAACCTGATGCTCTTCAAAAAAGAACAGGGTACAATTTTCCGTAGAAGGCGTCATTGAGTAGTTGCAAGCGAAAAACTAAAAAAAGTGCTAAAAATTATCAGTTTTTCGCGATTTTCTCAAAACGCACAAGGAAATTGTATTGGATCTCTTCAGATTCGTGTTCCTCACCCCAAAAAACATAGAATAAAGTGAAAAAATCAAAGACGAGATTTTTGTCCACGTATGGTATTTTTTTTATACGATTTGACTGAACTAATGGGAAATTACCAAGAAAAGCAAAATGATCCCGCCGTGCTGATGTCTGGAGGGACAGAATGGAAAGTGGAATTCAATAACGGCATTTGCAGAATGAAACAGTTAAATAAATCACTGAACAAAAATAAAATAAAATATGATCAATCGTATACTTCTGTGAAAAATAGTGATTCAAACAGGCATCAAAGATGAAAAATCTAAATGGAAATAGAATATTATATGACACTGAATATAAGTTTTACGTCAACATGAGGACAGAGCCAGTGGTGCTATTTTGCCTATTCATTAATTACAAATTCACTATTGGTCTCACAAATGAAACGCAATTGGTCTACGACTTTGAGTTCGATCGTTGGACAGCATTGGTTTCTCAATATTGGAAAACCCATCATTGGTCTACCTAGACCAACATTGATTCTTCAATCATTGGAAACCCAACGTTGACCTTCGCTGACCAATTTTGATTTTACAGTCATTGTTAAATCATCATTGACCTTCACTGACCAATGTTGATTTTTCAGTCACTGGTAAACCAACATTGACTTGATATCTAATCACGAAGAGATATTGTCTTCCCACACGTCTTTTTTATTATTCCTAACCGGTTTTCGGTCTACAAGGAAACCATCTTCGGGGAAAAAAGAATTCTTGTCAAAAAACCTCTAAAAAATTTTTCGTGTAGAGCACATCTATCACAGTCAAAAACAAATCCCTTCATTATCGCAGCAGCGGCATTGTTGGAAGATTGACGCCACATGGTAAAGGCTTGTGAGATTGCCGACATACAAGAGTCGGCTGCTACAATGTCATTGCAATGGTTTGTACATCTCACCATTAGCCTCAATTGACATTGCGCCAACCACGACATTATCTGGTCTCTCATCTCCATTCCTTCTCTTGTCCTCAACCTCTTATTTGGGGGCTCCATCGTTGTCTTACTGGTGTTCCCAAGTGATAGATATATTAAAGAGGATGTGTGTTTACTGTGATAGATGTGCTCTACACGAAAAATTTTTTAGAGGTTTTTTGACAAGAATTCTTTTTTCCCCGAAGATGGTTTCCTTGTAGACCGAAAACCGGTTAGGAATAATAAAAAAGACGTGTGGGAAGACAATATCTCTTCGTGATTAGATATCTACAAAAAATCCCACAATATCCACGCCATAAGATGGAACATTGACTTGCGTTGACCAGCGTTGATTTTTCAATGATTGAAAAATCAACGTAGGTCAATGAAAATCAAGGTTGAGTTTCCAATATACAACGTATCTCAATGCAACCAACGTTGGCCAACGTTGGTCAATATCGTTGTGCTGCTTGGGGGAGTGGATATCACTCTATATAGGTACAAGTAATTTGACATCTCATTTATTCCCCTTCAGCATTATAAAATAGACTTATTACACCAATCGGAATATTTAACCGCATGATCCCAGGCCCAGTAGTGTAAACGGGTATCTTCGTTAGGTAAGCACTCATGACGCTGGCAGAGCTGGTATGAATAAGACGGTATTGGCACCTGCCGTGCTATTGATGGACATCCCAGGTAGTCCAGATTGATGATTTCACGGTGGGGTTGCCCGAGTCGTTGCTGGAGAAACCGGACCATTTCTATTCCCTTTACGTACAGGCGGTCGAATAGAGCGAGGTTGGACCGCAGGATTTCATCCAGCGAGTTACATGGAACGAGACCCTCGTCCCACTCCTGGCCGTGATGTCTGGACGTGAGGTACTCGTTCTGTTCTATATCCAGCGACGATTGACGTGCCGGGGATGGTGGTTTAAACAGCCAGTGACTCGAAGCTCCTCTCTCCAAAGCAACAATTGCCAATTCCTTAACCACGAAGCCACCTTCCGATGGTCCCCGGCAATATCCGCATACGCATAGACTGAGCCCATAGAAGGCGTTGATCTCGACAACAGCAGAGCGAGTCTGCGATGAAGAAACGGATGATTCCATGGTAGGCGGTGAACTTAGACCTTTTCACCTCGCTGTGATCCCACACGTTAGGTCTGAGAATAGATGAGTTCCATACATGCGCTATGGAGCCAAGATAACCACTGTGATACCTACTGTCAGGCAGGTTATTAACCCGTCAATGTCAATCTTGTTCTCATTTCTTCGTGTTTTGCTATCTGTCCCCTCTGATTTTCCTTTTTTTGGTCCAATTGTTTTGTTATTATTATTGTTCTTGTTGTTATTACTCTTATTATTGTTCTTGTTGTTTTTAAGTTATGTTTTTTTTTTCAGTTCAGACGTTTTTTCCAATTGTAAGTCCTTATTTTACTGCGGTGCCGCGACCTTACTCATTACTTTGGATTTTAGCACAACATGACAGGCCGGTTGCCTTTTTCCAAGATCACCCTTGATCCCCGCGATGTCCCTGGTGCAACGCTCTCATACTCCGACGTCCGGGCAAATTCGATCATTTCCCTGAAAAGATTTTTAGAAGTACGAGGAGTGAAAGCCCCGGCCAATGCCAAAAAAGAGGACCTCGTAAAACTGGTCATTCGGTTCCAGGAGAAGGCATTGGATCCGACTGTTGATCGTGGTAATTAATATATTGCCTCCCAAACCTCAATTTTGAAGATTCAAAGATGTTGATTCCGGACAGCGGGAAGTATTTCTTAAAATCCATTTTATTAGGAAGCGGTGAGGCGAAATGGTTCGAACATATTCGCGTGGTAGAACGAACAAAGCGCACACTGCTGAAATAATTGTCCTTCCTCTTACATCTTTCCATCCAGCTCCAGCACAGATGGCACTTGGCACAAAGTTTCGTGTGTTTTTTTTGCTGGTTTTCGTCCCATTCCAACACATTGTCTCTCAGTAAAAGGCATGGTTGAGGGAACGGATAAAATTTCACGGTCACATCGTACCCAGGCCTCCCCGGTCTTGAATCACTGTTGCAGTTGCCGAAACAACAATGAGGCATGGTTTTTCGTACAGATTACTTTAAACACACAATAAAATTTGCAAAAACAATAATACAAATTGCAAGGATCGTCTCTAAAACAAGGAGAAACTGGAGATCGGAGGTTAATAACCTTCATTTTTTAAACAATAAATTAACCTCCAGGTCACGCATGCGCCTGTTCAATTTCTTTTCTGGAACTCGTCTATAGGCCTTTGGAGCTATTATACAACACGTCTGCATCACATGTCTAGAGGCCGCCTATGTGGTAACTTGTCATCCTTGGGAGAGGCTCGAGGGTTGGTACCAAGGCCGACGGGTATCTTTTTGTTCATCGTCGGGTGAAGGGGAGTGGGGTAAAAAACATCCTGACCGAGAGAGAATCAGCGGGCACAGATGCATTTAACGCGTCGAACTTGTTTCTTCACATACCGTGTTGAACAGATATTTGTACACACTATTCAATAACTCAATCAGCGTCTTTTTATTTACGATAAAGTACCAGCACCAGCACGGTCCGTTGAATACGTAATTCGGAGATTTTGACTCTTCCATGCAGGCAGCAGTATGTCCGGTCGATCGATTAGTCCCTTCGCTTTCTTGGCGCACATTTGAGTCTTGGATGCCGCGTCGTGTAGTTGAACGTCTGAGAATCTGCATTACATGTGCGCATGACATGTCTGGAGGTCTTATGCGGTATTTTGATGTCCTTGGGAGTGAGTCGAGGGGCGATACCATGGGCGGCGGGGGACTGGTTGTTCAACGTTGGTTGCGGTGGGGGGTTATTTTTTGAAGGTCCTGTACGCGCTATCTTGTTGGGTGAAATTCGAGGGGTGATACCACGGCCGACAGGCGTCTTGTTGTTCAACGATGTTGGGGGGGGGGGGGGTCCACAGCCATGAGAAACTCAGCGGGTTTAAGCATGTAGCTTTGATTAATCAGGTCGTCCTGCGATATCGTGATGTCCTTGAGTGTGGACTCGAGGGGCGATACCATGGGCGGCGGGGGGACTGGTTGTTCAACGTTGGTGGCGGGGGGGTGGGTATTTTTTAAAGGTCCTGTACGCGGTATCTTGTTGTTCAACGATGTTAGGGGGGGAGGGGTCCACAGCCATGAGAAACTCAGCCTGGTTTAAGCATGTACTTGGGGCTTTTATTGTTATTTATGTTATTTATTTATTTTATTTTATTTTTACTACTGGTCCTCTGCAAACAAAGCTCAGCGGCTGAGTTTCTATTAGGCTTTTGTATATCAATGTTACGCGCATCCAGGTTTGAAACACTTATATTTTTTTCTTTTACACAACTAAAGGAAAACGACTAATGACTAGCTACTAACGTTACCTAGGTATACATATACATGTTTACTGTTGAATTACTAAATAATTGTCGTGATACGATATTTGTCTTATTATTATCGCTTAACTCCCTATTACAAAATTCAATTAATCTGTGTACAAAATCGTCTTCTTCATATCCTCCAATACAGTGGCCGCTCGCAGTCGCTGCACGTCGGGTAAACGGTTGGCGGCTCACTCACATAATCCTCCACTTTGCAAATGTATTGAGCCTCGTAGTCGAATGTGCATGCTTCGCACGTTGCAAACGACGGATATAAATAGTACTCATGTAGGTACACTCCTACGTCTAAAATGATGCTTCCACTTCTTCTCTCTGCGATTGGAGATTTACGCCAAATAACGAACGACAACAAAAGACAAGATATGGTCAATACTTCGCACAATTTGAAACTTGATTGAATGAATGAGTAGGTACTCACGCTCATAGGTTTTCCGTTATTCGATTCGGAGACGTTGTGAACCGTGGTGGCGTTCATTTTATTTATACCGAGTTTGAATCATCGTCGGATGATCATTTCTTTTTATACCTCCCTTAGTTACCTGCTCACGGTATCTCCCGGTGGAGGGGTATTTTGGTATCGCTGTTGGGATATCGTTTATGAGTGAAACTGGCGCTGTGCGATTTCAAATTATTCTTGCACGACACTTCGCCATGATCCTAGTTAGGTATGTTTACTCCCCCCCCTCCCTCACTGCTCGATATGACCATGGCTTGTGCTTTCAGGATTAGACCTTAACCATGTCCAACCTTGTCGATATCTTGAACACGTCCGGTTGTGCTGGCCACCGCCACATGTTACCCCTGAGTCTCGTTCCCAGCAGTAACCCGTTCTTGATTGGACGATTCACATTTCGATCGTCGGGGAAATTTGGATCGGTCGTCCTTGTTTCACTGGATGGCTCTTCACAGCCAGGGACAACAACAATTATAAACATGTCTAAAACGATTTGTGGACTCAATGACGCCTGAGTTCGCGGCGAATTATAATGAACATGTACCTTCGCTGTATTTAAAAAGTTAGATTTGTATCTGTTTCCTACTCGCTTCTGGATCTGTTTTATCTCGCTTTCGGTTCGGTCGCTATTCACTTGGATCGCCACCGTCGCTCAAAATCGGCCTCACTTTTCCCCTATTCAGATTCTTCTCTATAGAGTATTAAACCGCTCCCCGAACCCTCCGACGAGGGCACTCAGCTCACCGAGCCTCTCCTTCACTTCAACTATCATCTAGAAGTTAAAAATGTGTTAATTTAATTCTACAACTAGCATACAATAAACCATAAAAGTATACGATTTCAAAATTACCTTGTTCCTAGAAAAAGCGAGAAAAACTGAAAATTTATTCCACTTCTCACAGAGAAAACACTGAACTGATAACACGAATGCCTTCCGAAAGATAAGAGACGCACGCTTCTAATTGACCCAGCCGTTGCACCGGTATTGATTTTTTTTAAATGGTCAATTTAGCCACTTTTGGTAAAATTAATAAAAATTACTAAGGCAGAGGCAGCTCAAAAGCGGCTATTCCAATCGGAAAATGTCATGAAATCAAAGTGGTTCAGAATTGAATTTTACATAAGTGAAAAGCCTTGAAACCTACAGGAAAAATCACTGGTATCAGTTATGCGGCAAAAAACGCGAAAAAAGGCGGCCCAAAAACCCCTTTTTTCTGCACATTTTTGCCAGTAGCTCGTGAACTAGTAGTCCAATTTTTGGCTTATTATTTCTCAATAATAAGTCTTTGTAATCGTATCGCAAAAAAATTTTTTTGACCCCCCCTCAAAATTTGTAGTTTTACGTTTCAAAGTGCGTAGAATCCAAATCTGCAATAAAAAAAAAAATGTCCGTCCGCCGTCCGGGCCATATCTTGCCCTTGGATTGCTCGAAAAAACTCGTTCTTTCGCACATAGACTCCATTTGGGGTCTAGTTGGTCCTAACATCTCATCAGTTTGATCACTGGGGTTTTATGGGCCAAAAGCGCGTCCAAAATGGGGATTTTCAAAGGATTTGGGATCATAGGGGCGTGGGGTGTCGATTTTCATGTAATTTCACGCCGGATTTGACTACATCCATGAATAATAAACCTATAAACAGTCGAAATAATAAGGCATTGTTCGATAATTCGCAGCGTTTTTCTATGAAAAAAGATCTGAAAGCTGATTGAATTTTCTGTCAGACCTATTATATGAAATTTAATTTGAATATTAACATAAGACAGGGCCATATCGTCAAACAATTTGAAATTTGATGCAAAAAAACGTTTTTTGCCACATTTCGGCTTATAACTCAAAAAATATCCATCCGATTAAACTTTAAAGAAACTCATTTGAAAGCTCGTTAAATTTCCTATAAGGATTCATGTATGGTGTTTTTATAAAGACCCGATAAGTGGCAATAAAACGCAGTGGGAAATTCGCAAAATGAGTAATTTTCCTATAACTCCTTTTTTCAGACGAACGTTTTTGCCTATAACTATCGAACGAAGCCTTCGATGAACATTGCACTATTTTTCAGTGGAAGCTAGTGAAATTTACAGTCAGAAACCATATTTGCCAAATTTTTCAAGGCCCAAAAAATATTCTGAACAGGGCGATGAAAATAGGTTTTGTCTAAAAAAAAAAGTGGCTATGCCCACCAATTTTGTCGACAAATGTTAAAACTCAACATATCAACAGTATTATAGGTAGCGTCAGAGGTTACATCACTCAACTGAGAGTTGAACTACTTTTATTTTGTCACACAATTTCGCCAAAAACGACTAAAAATGACCATTAAAAAAAAAAAAAAATGTTACCTGCGAAACGGCTGGGTCAATTGTGACAAAAGAAAACGCTGCGAATTATCGAACAATGCCTTATTATTTCGACTGTGGGTTTATTATTCATGGATGTAGTCAAATCTGGCTTGAAATTACATGAAAATCGACACCCCACACCCCTATGACCCCAAATCCTTTGAAAATCCCCATTTTGGACCCGCTTTTGGCCCATAAAACCCAAGGAGGTTATTTGATCAAACTGATCAGATGTTAGGACCAACTAGACCCCAAATGGAGTCTATGTGCGAAAGAACGAGTTTTTTCGAGCAATCCTAGGGCAAGATATGGCCCGGACGGCGGACGGACATTTTTTTTTTATTGCAGATTTGGATTCTACGCACTTTGAAACGTAAAACTACGAATTTTGAGGGGGGTCAAAAAATTTTTTTTGCGATACGACTACAAAGACTTATTATTGAGAAATAATACGCCCAAAAATGATTCAACGCAGAACTTGACGCTCTTCAAAAAAGAACAGGGTACAATTTTCCGTAGAATGCGTCATTGAGGAGTTGCAGGCGAAAAACTAAAAAAAGTGCCAAAAATTATCAGTTTTTTACGATTTTCTCAAAACGCACAAGGAAATTTTGTTGGATCTCTTCAAATTCGTGTTCCTCACCCCAAAAAACATAGAATAAAGTGAAAAAATCAAATACGAGATTTTTGTCCACGTATGGTATTTTTTTTTTTTTTTTTTACGATTTGACTGGACTATGTGCCTAAAATATAACAGGTCCTTATCAACAACCCCCTCCTCCGTACAGTTGTCGGGGTAATAAAAATGACGATTAGATTCCAGCAGTTTTATTTACACTTGTTCAAGAAGTGGAACACTTTTTGATGATTTCCCACAACTGCAAACGTTTTCGTATATAACCAGCGACGATGCGTGAACTGTTTTATTTCTCTGTATACGCTTAAACTGTGTAAATAACCAAGAAAACGACAAAAGAACAAATGAAAAAAAAAAAAAAAAAAAAAAAAAAATAGAAAAAAAGAAGTTGATACAATGTCGCCGAGGGGAAGTAGAATAATATAGAATATTATAGAAACCACGCTTCCAATCTTTCTAAGAAAGGGATTAGCAGAGCATCGGGCGAGATAGGAGAACTTGCGGTGGTAGGGATAGTGTGGGGGTTGCGCGAGGCAACCCAGTAGGGCTGATGCGGACTTTTCTTGTTCCTTCTTGTCCCGTACGCCCACGCCGTACCTTCTTCAACCAAGAATGTGCCTTGGTGAGGCAAGTTATGAAGTTATTCACGTGCACTCGTGCAGTCCTGTGCTTTGTATTGTGTATTGTGTAGTGTGTATTGTGTAGTGTGTATTGTGCAGTAAACAAAAAAGAAAAAGTTTCTCGTCCTCAGAATTATGTACCCGACAGCTCCATTTTTTTTAACTCAGTAGGTATAATCATGTTTTTTAAATTACAATAAATAAAAGGAAAAAAATAATTATGCGATACATCAATACCCCGAAGCCTACCTACTATTGACCATGAAATTGGTGAACCCTCCTTAATTAATTTCGAAGGAAAGAACAAGTGTTTCCAGATGAAGTAGAAGACGCTTGCTACTATCAGTTCCAAGATTCAGGACACCAGTTCAAAACGTATGTACCTATACATAATTATCGTCGTATTGTTCATGGGTGATCGACGTCGTACTCTGATCGCATTCACTGAAAAAGTATACCAGGCAGCGAGGCTATTCCGTCTCTTACGGGTGCGGAAGTGTCAGGATGGTCTCGATGATTCCTCGAGTACTTCTTCTATGGATAATGACGACTTGCGTTGTCGATTGCCTGTCGAGCTTTAGTTGACTCATTTCATCGACAGCGCCTCGATGCAACAGATCGACAATTCATCGGAAATCTGTCGATGAAACAACTCGATAAAACGTCATTTCGACGTAATATCGCACTAACAATCGACGTCTGCCTGATGTCGACGCATCGACGTCGACCATGCTGACCTACTACTGACTCGATAAAAACTCGATTGTAATCGTCGATGAATGGTCGATGAGATGTCATCGATTCATCTCCATCGATAAGACGGCCGTTCGCAGGACGTTTTTGACTCACCATCGACTCGATCATTACCTCAGTGAAAAAATGTCTCGTCGACATCGATTCGATGGACCTGTTCTCATCGGGTTATATATCTCATCCCCCCCTCCACGCCACCATCATACCACAGGACCCTCCCAAGCAGTGATTAGGTTCAAAACACAATAATTAAGTGGCATAGGAAAAGTAGGAGGGGCAGGCGGTGGGGCTGGCCGCACCGCTTCGGTTTCTCCTTTCATGTTTGACACGATGGGTGGGACAGGGATAAGTGTGATCAAAGGGCTCATAGGTGGGGTGGTAAACGGAAGGGCCTACAGGGCTGAATCGCTGATATGCGACAGAGGATCCCAAATGAGGACGGTTTTGAAGAGATGCCCAATCGTACGAGTGGTTCGTCTGCAACAAGGATTTGCAAAAAGGTCAATTTTGGAGAGGTTTTGGGGACCTAGATCGAGACCGGCTCGAACGATTTGTCTGGTTAGTTGATATATGGGGCGCGTATTGGAGACGCATCAGCCGAACCATCAACTGTCCCGATCAGTCAACTTCCGGTCATAGGGGAATGACTTGACCGGACCGTGACCGTACCGGACCCAAGTGGGATATCAAAAGAAAGGCGACGAAAAATGGGGAATTTTGATCCCTCACTCGACAAAATCGGCCGAGCCGTTCCCGAGATATTTCAAATTAGATTTCGCCAAAATCTAAAATTTAGGGAGGGGGGCTGAAATTATATGCGACAAATGTAACTTGTTACAATGGTTAGTTTTCGCGACTTCCAACATTTAATTTTCGTAGGGGGCCCTTGGAGACTGATCGGTATGTGGTTGAAGGAAGGGGGGGTAGGATGGTCTAATGGGGGGAGGGGTAGGCCGGTTGAATTGGTGTGGGAGGGGGTGTTACATGAGTAGGCGGTTTCTATACTTTCCACTCTCTTGTACTGCCGAACCATCATGGGTCAACTTCGGTCATAGGGGAATGACTTGACCGAACCGTGACTATACCGGACCCAAGTGGGATGTCAAAAGAAAGGCGACGAAAAATGGGGAATTATGATCCCTCACTCGACAAAATCGGACGAGCCGTTTCAGAGATATTTCACATTAGATTTCGCCAAAATCAAACATTTAGGGGGGGGGGGTGCTGAAAATATGTGCGACAAATGTAACTTTTAGTATGTAACTAGTCACAATGGTTAGTTTTCGCGACCTTCCAACATTTAATTTTCGTAGGGTAGAGGTGGGTAAAAAAGTATCTACTTGATACTTTGTCACTGATACTTCAATGTACCTAGTAGTATCAACTGATACTGCCCGATTGAACCGAGTACTTTTAGTATCAAGTATCAATATCAACTAAGGGTGCCCGCGCACTAGGCAGCCAGGCTGCGGCAGCCAGTTAATTACATTGAAACCTATGGGTGCCCGCGCACTAGGCAGCCAAGATTTCCTGGCTGCGGCAGCCACTAGAATTTTATAGAATTTTAATACTAGTCAGTCGAACGACTGACTAGAATCCGGCTGCTCTATTTGGCTGCCCACACTTTGGCTGCCGCAGCCAGGCTGCCTAGTGCGCGGGCACCCTAAGAGTTCTCCTCTCCCCACGAGTCCACGACTGACTTTATTCCCAAGCGGAAAGCGGAGGTATTTCGCAGTCAATTGTTGTTTCTCTATCCACCGAATGATGGTACCAACAAACGGGTACTTTTTAGCCAATGAGGGAGCATGAAGTTACTTGACTGGGTACTTTCCAACCAATAGCAAAGCAAGATGAGTATCTGATACAATTGTACTCGCTTGTACTTGGTTTTGTTTCCTTTCAGTCACTGTCACTGTCACTAGTGCCTCGGCTCGGACTTCCAGTGACAATTGAGTAGATAACGGAGTGGGTACATATCGCACCCTTAGATGCAGACCGTTACATCTCCGAAAATAGCGGATTTGGGTTAAGAGCGTTAAGATTTTAGAAAACGCGTGTATTTTGCAAGGAGCAGAAAGTTACAAGTGTAGTACTCACATCCACCGCGAGGGAGCGGATGTATCAGTATGCCATGTGGCGAGTAGTGGTGGCGTCTTCGGAAGAGAAGGGTTACATGTTGCCTCAAGAGAAGGTCTAGTGTGTCATTTGTAAGTGCGTGGTGCTCACATCAGATGCAGAGGGTTATATAAAGAAGTTTCTAGAATTTCGGTAAGTTTTATCTCTTTTTTTCCCCGTACATAGTGATACATCTGGTGTCACCATAATTTTTTATTCTTTTTCTACTATTTTTTTTCGTGCACAGTGTTATATCTTGATATGTAACCTTATGTTCCGACATTTTTCGTGGTTTTTTGTGTTGCTTCTCGTGCCAAACGTTTCATCTCGAGATGTAACTATGTGCATCACTTTTGATTCAGATTTCATGGAAAATGTGTATTTCTTATCACAAGATGTAACTGTATTCTGTTCTAAAGTCGATGGAATCCCAAGATGTAACATTCTGTGACTATTGAGTAGCTCTAACTATTTCTTCTTGTACCTTCTTTCGTAACTCATCGCATAACCTGTCTTCAGGTCAAAATGTCAAGAGGACGAAAATTAGTAGAGCTAGCTCTCTCTAACCAACGTGCCAAGGATGCTGAAACAGAAGTTTGGCAACCTCTGAGATCTGAACATGGTAGTTTCCTCCCGTAGGCGCATCCAGCTGTCCTGTACGGAGGGGGCGGTTTTTCACACGAAATTCATATGAGGGGAGTATTGGGGGAACTCGATTGAATGACAAATGTTATCGAAAAACACTGCAACGAATTTTATTACGAATCTCATGAACACTGCAAGATTAAATCACTAAAAATCAAGATAGCGCAAATTCCAAATTGCTTGAGATTTTGGCAAAGCGCTGCAAAAATTCCTCGGTTTCGAGAGAAGTGCTTCTATTCACGTATATGAAAGAAAGATGATTTTTGCTGGAGCACACAGAGCGGAAAAGGTTGTCAGGATTTTCAGAATTCTAGCAACAGTCGTAATAATTCTTCATCACACTGATTTAACGTTTCTACTGCCAAATCTGAGGTATTTTCTGTTTCTTCTCAATCCGAAAAAGTTGTCCATTTCTCCTGCTACAAAAACAACTCACCAGAAAATCTCCGCCGAAACAGATTTTCAGATCCCAATTGTGTCTCAAAGGATGGAATTTGACTTAATAAATCCCACATGCAATGAAGCTGAGGTTCAAGTTCCGTCAAACCGATGTTTATAATGTTCTGTGGATTGAGCAGAACAAGCTCGAGCTGACTCGAGAGCTGAATCTCTTCTTCCAAGATTGCTTCGATAAATGGTACGAATACTGTGATTTCAATTAAATCTTCAACTCTCTCAGTTAGAGGATTCGATAGATTCTTCATCCGCTGAGTGATGCGAGGCTCCTTGATTTCAATGGTGAATGAGTTCAACAATCCTCTTTTTTTTCTTCAAAGATAGTTTTAAGCTCCAGATTTGAGTTTATTTTAATGGTTTCAAGCAAATGTTTACAGTTCCCCTCGTTCTTTTTTTCTGTCCTACGGACGGCGACCGCCCCCCCCCCTGTATCCGCCAATGTTCTCTCCTGGGGCCTTATTCACTAACTTTTTTCAAAAATCATATGTTTCCGTTCAGTTTTCTTAATTTCATGAATGAGATTTCAATGTTTCTACCAAAGCAAAGTTTCTATTTCGTTAGAGAATAAGGCCCCTGATGTTCAATGAGTAAGCCATGGATCGGTTGAGGTTGTCTTAAAGCCACTGAGCCTCCTTTACAAATCGTCTCGAAAGGAAGACTTATCAGCAATAAAGTTGGATATTGGAGAGATTTTGAAAGAAGTTAATCAGAAAAACGTTGACGTCTTTTTTAAATTCTACCAATCAGCTGATCCATATCCTAGCAACCGTCGAACGTTAACGAAGACATTCATGTTTTTACTTCATTCAAAATCTCACTATTAAAAGAAACGAAACGATGCCTGAAAACCTAAATTTGAGTCCCAAAGGTGAACATCATTATTTCATTTGAAGTGGTTACATTGAAATCAATATTTTTTATTTATTCATTACTATTTTGCTACTATGATAATTCAGATTCGGCAAGTGTCGAAGGTTCGGGAAAAAAATCAGTTCTCGATGGATATGACGAAACAATCGTTGCTGGTACGTAATTGCATTACTAAAATGTCACAACATCCAAATCTTTATGCCCATTTCATTTCGCAGCACCTGATGACATTGATGGCAGCCTAAAGTCGGTTCTTAGTTACATCATGAACAGTGACGACTCAGAGAAAGACCCCAACATTGACCCTGAAGACTTTTCTTCTTCATCATCGACAACGTCGCCTAACGGAGAGCAGAGCTAAAAAAACAAAACGAAAAGTCGAAAGCGTAAGGCAGATCCCAATTCGTGGAAATGAACTCCGGAAATGAATACACTTCACGAGCTACCAAAAAAGTAGTACCTGAGCGAAGTCTGAGTCCTGGATGTCAAAAATGCTTGTTTTCTTGTCAAACGAAAATGGACGACGCGAAGAGAAAGTCGATATTTCATTGGACCGATAGGGAGGCCGCCAGGAGTTGGAATAGCCTATCAGCCTGTCGGCAAGCGAGGGCGTGCATTTGGGAGTGGGACAGGGAGGCGACGATGTGGCTGCTATCATTAAGTAGAGGCAGCATGCGGAGAGTTGTAGGGATGTTTACACTATGCCCGATGTGTGGCTGTGAGTTGGAAGAGGAATCGGCTATGCACTTTTTAGGGGAGTGTGAGAGGTATGCGGCTACTCGTTTCCGCATATTCGGGACAGATAGGTTGCCATGCATCCCATTCTCGAGGGCCGAGGGGGTCCGAGTCCTTCAGTTTTTGAATGCCGTAGATAGGTTTGCGGATCCGCATTAGGCCTTTCCGAGTCCGGCCCTAAGAGCATGGCGTATGATAATAATAATAAGTCATATTTTTGAACTTGGGATATTGGGAAGTCGCTTCGCCAAGGCTTCCTGGACCTAAGTGCACAAATAATTTAGAACCAAAATCCCGAAACATCGCAAAATTCTCATTTTGCTACTAGATGATATCATTGTAGCCAGAATAGTTGAAGAGAAAAATTAAAAACCCGCACTTGCAGACAGGGATAAATTCCAAGTTTATATATTTATAAGTTATATATTTATAATTTATATATATTTATAAATTATAAGTTTATATATTTTTCTCCCCTAAGCACCTTCCTTACAGATATAGGCGAGAAACGGAACACTCAATCAATAGTCTGCGACAACAACATAAGTCATACGACCAATGGCTGAAAGTTGAAAACTTTAAACTCGATTTCTCAAAAACAACATTTTTACAGATATAACGGTCTGCATCTAAGGGTGCGATATTAATCATTGTTGAGTGACGGGGGTAGAAATAACGGGCATATCAGCGTTAAGACGTAGCATTTCTCCTTTTAATCAACCCTTAGACTTACTTATTTAAAAAATTGTATGTTCACGTTTGCCATTCGTTCTTTTTCTTTCGAAAATGATTTTATAAATATACCTACCTAATGAAGATATTTGATATCAACCCAAGATGTGAAACCGTTGTACTCAAAACTAAATAATCTAGAAGTCTAGAGTACCTGCAGCAGTTGGATTTTATTTTCATAACTTTTTGACTCCCCCCCCCCCCAATGTACCTGATACTAAAAGTACCCGGTAAAAGTATCTGATATTTCAAAGTATCATTATCAAGTAGTCTGCCGTCCAAAAGAGAAAAGCCGAAGAAAAATGGAAAATAGAGAAATCTAGTTTTGAGAAAAAAGGTGTGAAAGTTTTTCGGCCGTATAACGGTCATTTCTAAACATTTTTGCATGATTTTTTTTTTTAAATCTGATTAAAAATTTGATCTGCGTTTATTGGGTATGGTGCCATCAGGTTTTATTGACAATGGCATAATTTTATTCGAGCAACCGTTTTTTTCCGTTGTAATGGCTGTGATAATTTTGCATTATAAAACAGTAGCTGAATAGCTACCGTTTTTTTTTTTTCGTTGAACGCAAATACTACGGTCTTTCTCCGTTTTAAGTTCGGTATTCATTCATCATCCCTCCATTGGAGAAGAACGGTACCGTTTTTTCCTATTGTGTAAATTGGTCTACGGCTTTTTGTTCTTGTATTGTTAGGTGGAAAAAACTCTTTTCAATTTTCACCGGTCATCATTAGAAGTTAAAAGCGAATTGATTCCTCCCCACATAATTTTAATTTGTTGTATGAAGTCGAGATGATACGTACCTAGGTACCACCACAATGTGTTTCACAGTGATGGTAGTAACTGATAATTATTCAGGCAACGATAAGTGAATAAAAGTGAGCAAGGAGAAAACTGATTACATCTGGGAAATTATTACTTTAATTGAACATGAACGAATTATTGCAAAGTAAGTATTTAACGACAAGAATATTAGTAACTACAATATTAATATTCTAGGTAAGTACCTAATTATCGATAAAGATATATCATTAAAAAATTTAACTAGGACACTCAAGATCACAGAACTGTTCGAATTCAGAAGTTTGAGGTAAATAAGTAGAAAGTTGAAAAAAAGAATACATAGGTAATAATAACTTTGAGATCAATTTAAATATTGTCATCATGTTTAGTTTGGGCTTCGGGTAAATCACGCCAAAAAAATTTCCTGCCCTCTGGCATTAAAGGGACCAAATTTTTCATAACGTCATTTTTCATTGCACTTGAAATGCCACGAGGCTCAGTCTTCTTCTGTGGTTCAATAAACGTCATGGAAGTTTTCACGTTATTTTTGAGGAAGTCGAGGGTTTTCCAAGTTTCCCATTCGTGGTCTTCTTTGTAATACAAGTCGTAAGAGCCCCTTCTCGCTTGTAGCTGCACGACGTCCTTCAATGAAAATCTCCTGTCATCTTCAGGTGTTTCATCACCAACTTCATGATTCTTGCTCTTGTTCTTTGGTTTCTTCTTATTACTCTTCTTTGGGGGTCCGTTCCTTTTGCTGACTGACGATTCATCCGTAAATTTGAAAAAATCTTCCGGACTCATTTCTTTGACAACCACGGCGTTTGTTCCTTTTCTAGACTGAGCAACTGCTCTCTTCATATCTTCGAAATCATACACTAATTTTTTCCCCTTCTTAGACAGTTCAATCATGTGGTGAAAAGTATCTGAGGACATGAACGTGTGTCCAGGTTCAAAATAACAAAATGTAATGGTTTCAGCCTGGATGATCTGAGAATTGATGCTGCTGACCAGGAAGGTGAGGAGTGTCCAATTCTTGTTTTGCGCAGCGCAATTATCCATCCAGATTATTATTCTTTTCATATCTCTGAAGTGTAGAAAACATTGTTGGAAGGTACTGACTACGTCTTCCTTGTCCCTCCCACTTACTGCTGCATGCCATAGAAAAGAAAGATAGGGGTGCTGCTTTTGTCGGGTTCCCACTGGCACAAAAGTCTGATTGTAAATGGGCAAGCGTCGGGTAAACAGAGCTATTTTGAACTCCTCCATCCTCGGAAGCATAATAACTTTCTGCATGTCGGTGCTACAACAGATTGTATCATCACCAAATTGAGTTTCGCTGTGGCTTTTATATAAGGAACGGGCTTTTGTGTACTTCGATTTGTGGACAAGAGCTCCCAAGCACTCATTACAGGAATCTACAGCTTCAGAATGAACGCTTTTATGTAGGTCGTTTAAGCGACACTTTTCGCAAAGTTCATGCCCGAGTTTAGTGAAATGAATGTTTTCCTCTTTGAGAACTTTTCTATAAAATTCGTAGGTGAAGTGGTAGTCAGAAAACTTTTGCTTGAAATCGTTGAACATGAACTTAATTGTGACATCGCTAGGGAGATATCGTACGTTTGGAGCGTGAGCTCGCCGGTAATGTGAGGCAGTGGGATGAAAACTGTTGATATGGTGTTTGACGACAGTACGATCGATGTAGGAGCTGGGAACGTTCTTGCCTCTCCGATCCTCAGGTGGGGTTAAGGTGTTTTTTTCAGTTTTACTCAAAACGTTGTAAACAAATGTGTCGTTGTTTTTTTTGAAACCCAAAGTTGTGAGGAAAAAGGGTTTGCACACTTCCACCATCGACCTCATCCAACTTCAGATGATATATGAATTTTTTTTTTTGTCACTCTCCTCCAGAAAGACGCGTTTGCAAGTGTGTAATACAAACAATTTTCGTTCCCGAGTGGACATTTTCATGAAATTTTCGTTTATTGTCTGCCTGTTTTCAAGGCTAAAAGCAGACGAGCATTTTTTCCGGCATGACTGTGCGCACCCTACCTCTTTCAAATCGAATTTAACTTCTCCACTTCGCTTTGCTTTTTTCGTACCTTCTTCCTCTGTTCTGTTTTCCTGGAAAAGCCTCTTCCTGCGAATATTCAATTTGGAAGGATCCGGCGGGATCGGCAGAATATCTTCATTTTCAATAATCTCACCTTCTGGCCTATTTTCGTCATTTTCTACATGTTCAAAAATCTGAAAATCGTCTGAGGTGATCTTGCTGAAGTCTTCCTCTTCCAGATTTTCCACAGGGACTGCCTTGCCCGAAGTTAAATCCAATATTGGGATATTTTCATCAAGTGGGACACTTTCATCTGTAGATACGGCACTTGGAGCAAAGACGTCTTCGTGATCCATTTTTTCCAGAAGGAGAGCCCTGCTCGAAGTCAAGTCTAAGACAGGAATATTTTCAACATTCAGCGCACTCTCCCCAGTTGCTGCAGTAGTAGTTGACTCACTTGAATCCAGATTGGCGAGAGTAATGTTCTTGGGCATAAGATGGAACACTAGGTACTTGATACTTTTAGGTAGGTACCTTTTAGGTAGGTAAAATGAGATTGGCCATGATCCTTTCGGAAAAAACGAAACAAGTTTGGCCATGATCGAGTTATCACCTGTTGAAAAAACGGATGTTTTGCCCTGAAAACCATTAATTTATTTATTCGAACGGGGATTGAGAAAACGAAGCCATAGATACCAAAACTCATTTTGTGATTATTTTTTTTTTTTTAGATCGGCCAAGAGCAAGAAGGTAGGTAGGTACCTACTTCCGAGAAAAAAATTAGTCTGGTGTCATCTAACGTTACAACAAACTAAACCGACGCCTAAACTGCCTAACTGTAAACCCTTCCAAGTTACAAGGTGTAACCATGGAGGTGTAACGTTAAATGCCTACTTAGTTGTTAGGTAAACTCACAATCAAAACGGCTTAGGTAGGTACTTACTCTTAAGGGAGTTCGTAGAATCTCTTAGTATTTGAGAATTTTCCTGGGAAGGATCGCTGCCCTCCCACGAAGACTGTTTCAGACGACGGGGCTGTGATGGGTCGATCTCAACCGTCTTCTTCTCTTCGGATCCCGAATTTTCATTGTTTTTCACTCTCCCACACAACGCCACCAACTTCCTCCCCCGCGTAATCATTACAAAGTAAGTAAGTAGTAGTTCGTTGTATTAAAAAAAATTAGATTGAGTTGGAGAAAAACCAAATTTCTACAACGCCGGCCGGGATCTACGGCGTATCGGAGTGGATTGATAAGGAACGTGATGGAGTAACTTTACAACGGAGAAGGGCCGTAGAAACTCTACGGCCGCTTATTTGAAGCTTTTGGAGCTCTTTACAAAATGGAAAAACAGTACGGTATTCGGAGTAGAAACTAATTGTGAATTCTTTCAACAGCAGACAGCCGTACTGTTTACTGACATACGACGTTCAAGTTTCTATTCCAACGAATAAGTACCGTAGGTTTTTGAGCCACGGTTTTTTTCCGTTGGAAGAAGTACTACGGCTTTTCACTGTTGGAAAACCCCTTAAAACTCAAAACACCGTGGGTGTTTTTCCTCAATATCTATTGAGGAAAAATCATTTACGCCCTCCCACCAAAATATTCGAAAAGTGCTCAAAATTTGGAATCCAACGATACCAAAATCTCAAAATCGATGAAATCGTTGAAAATCAACTTCTACGGCTTTTCTCCTTTGGACGGCAAGTACCTGATACCGAAAAAAGCTGTCACTACCCACCTCTATCGTAGGGAGCCCTTGGAGACTGATCGGCATGTGGTTGTAGAATAGGGGGGGGGGGGTGATTGGTAGTATGGTCCAACGGTGGGGTGAGGCGGTCGGTAGGCCGGTTGAATGGGGGGGGGGGTGTTACATGAGTAGGCGGTTCCTATACTTGCCACTCTCATGTACTTACAACTGACCATGGTGGTCCAGTGGTTGAGGCACCTGTCTCTTGAATTCCTTCAACGAGAAAACGTTGATATTCTTTGTATTAATGAAACAAAATTAAAGGGCACCGAAACCCTCAAACTACCATCATCACTACTACCATTGCCTCACTAACAACAGACAAAATGGAGCAGGAGGCGTGGCCATGCTAATCCGTGATTCCCTACCCTACACCGTCGTCCCAACCATCCGCTCCTCAATCGAACATTTGTGTATCAAACTGCAAAATAATCTACATATAATAGCAACCTACAACCCCCCATTCAATCACTTTACTGCCACAGACTTACATAACCTCACTCATATTGCAAATAAAGTACTAATCTTAGGTGACTTAAACGCCAAACATACAACATGGGGAAACAATCGATGCAACAAAAATGGGACCACGCTCTATGATTTTACCTTGAAAACAAATAGCAATGTCTTATTCCCCCTAGAACCTACCCATTACCCTCCGAACGGCTCCACACCTTCGACAATTGACCTCGCCGTCATTAAAAACGTGACCCATATCTCAGACCTCACTGTACTCCACGACCTAGACTCCGATCATCTCCCAGTTGAAATCATCCTAGAAGCACACAACCCCAAAACAATCAAGACCAAAACCCTTGCATATAACCTAGCAAACTGGCCACACTTCAGATCCCACCTCGACTCGACTATCGTCATCAACAACAAGCTGCACACAACTAAAGACATAGACGACGCAGTCACCGAATTGACTGAAAAAATTTATACTGCAATTAAATCTAGCATTAAAGAAAAATATACCACCCCTAAACAGGAGCGCCTGCCCCAAGAAATACTAGACTTGATCAGGAAAAGAAATCACCAAAGAAAATATGGCAAAGATCCCATGACCCTCGCGATAAAAAAATGACCGATGGTCTCACTCAGGCGATAAGGAGGCTCATCTCCCAACACAGAAATCACACTTGGGCTGAAAAACTGAACAAGCTTCACACATCTGACAACTCCCTGTCGAAAATGACGAAAATGCTCACAAAAAAATACCAACATATCCCAACATTAAACAACTCTGCCATCACAAATAAACAAAAAGCTGAACTCCTAGCCCAGCACTTCGAGGCAGTCCATGACATCGACCTAACTCTGACACCCGAGCAAACAGAAATCAAGCGGGTGGTAGACGAATACCTCAACAAAAAACACCCCAATAGCCCACATCAGCCCACCCCATTGTCAAATCCCAAGGAGATCAAAGAGATCTTACAAAACCTACCAAACCTCAAAGCGCCAGGCGTCGATAACATCCAAAATATCGTACTGAAAAATGTATCACGAAAAGCTGTTGTACAATTCATGTGCATCGTAAACGCTATCCTTCGACTATCATATTTCCCCACACAATGGAAAACAGCGAACATTGTACCCATCCTAAAACCAGACAAAAAAAGTACGTGTGCAGCTAGCTACCGCCCAATTAGCCTACTCCCTGCTATCAGCAAAGTGGCTGAAAAAATTATCCTGACCCGGTGTCGTAAAACCGAGAAAAAGCTCAAACTACTCATAGATGAACAACTTGGTTTTAGACGAAAGCACAACACAGTACAGCAAACTGCCCGAATTGTCAACGACATTACCATCAATTACAACAAGAATAAGGTCACCGCAATGCTCCTCCTAGACATCGAAAAGGCATTTGATAAAGTCTGGATCGACGGGCTGATATACAAACTTATATTGTCCAAATTTCCACTCCCACTAATACTCTTATTAAATTCATACCTCCGCAATCGACTGCTCCAAGTCACGGTGAACGGAACCACTTCCGATCTAAAACTCATCAAAGCGGGAATAGTCCAAGGCTCGGTTCTAGGACCATTCCTATTCAATATCGAACTGAATGATATCCCAAAATTCTCCAAAACAACCCTTGCTCTATTTGCAGATGACAGTGTCATCTATGCACATTCATTCAGTGCCATTGTAGCAGCAAAACAAATTCAACTAAACATATACAAACTCGAAAAATTCTACAAACTTTGGAAAATTAAGTTAAACACTGACAAAACCGAATGCATTGTTTTTACTCGTAAACTGAATGATTCACGCATCATACAACCAATCAAGATCTATGGAGACCCGATCACAATTCATACAACAGTCAATTCATACAACCTAGGCATATATCTTGACAGAAAACTAACTTACAGAAACCATATCACAAAACTACTAGAAAAGGCATACTGCACCCTACGCAGCTTATACTCACTAATGGTGAAAAATTCGGCTCTAAGCCAGCGCAACAAAAAACTTATATACACCATGATAATACGACCCTCCCTCATATACGGCTGCCCCATATGACACAACATTGCCCCTACCAACCTAATTCCCTTGCAAAGGTACCAAAACAAATGCCTCAGGCTAATCACCAATGGAAATCGATACTCCAAGGTATCACAACTCCACCAGGACACACAAATACAAACCATATCTGAGTACATCACCCAGATATCTGAAACCTTTTACACCACCCAACTAGACTCCAACAGGCTCACCAAGCACCTCACATCTTACAGATCCCACAACACACCGTTTACAGTCAAACACAAACTGCCTTACCAGAACCTACGTGTCTTTTATGAATAACCTAGCATGGTCCACGTCCCTGATATCATTCATATAATACAGCATTATAAAATCAATTATTGCTAATAGGTTTTTTTCCGAATTTTCCTATGTATACCACAGAACACCTGAGTACCGCAAATGAACCAATAACCATCACATGGGGGCAGCATGCCCATATTATACGCTCAAATAACAATAGGTAGAGCTCTTATGAGAGCAGGGACTATTTTCAAATCACAAAATGTTCATGTAAAATTAATCCATGTACAACAACTAATGTCAATAAATGAATTGTAAAAAGAAAAAGAAAGCACCTGTCTCGTATGGACTATCCTGAATCGTGTAGGTTCGAACCCAGGCGGTAGGTAAATTTTTTGAAGCCGTGAAATGGGGAGGGCGGCCGAGGGGCACGAGATGGGAGGCAATGTGAGCTGTGATTGGCGGTGGGGCGGGAACAAAATGGCCCGGTCAACAGACCTGGAGGGGAACACCGATCTTTGGTACAAATTTTGTAAAGAATATTCATACCTTGAAGGGTTTTGATTTTTGGAGCCTGGTGAGTGGGATGCATTCAATCGCAAATGAAGTCCATCTTCACACAATTTACGTAAGTACGCACACCTGCCCCCTTCAAGCTTTAACCCTTATTTGAAAAAAAAAAGGAAATGGATAGGAGGGGGGTCGAGGAATTATATGGTTCTAATCATCGATGATATTCGCGAGGTATCGAAGATCACATCGCAGTGAAGGTGCTTCACTACGAACAGTCCCATACAATTATTGAAGTTTGTTCCTCATCGCTGTTTCATCGGGGCATCGCTCATCGAGGTATCGCAGTGAAGGTGATTCACTATGAACGCACCCTTGGACTTTGAAATCTAATATTGATGCAGAAATGGAGCCAAAATTTATGTGCGAAGTTTTGACAAGGTTTGACTGGGAAGGGGTCGAGGAAACCAGCCTGAAATCCCCCTTTAACGCCGAGAACACAACGAATCTACCACCGCCTCCGGGCTTGACGGCCGGCGGCGAGTGGTTGAAGTGAACAAAAATAAATTATGGATCCATCGGTAGGGGTGGGGGCTGAGAAACTATCCTGAGAAACTATCCTTCACGTTTGAATTCACGTCTCACCGCCCGTGGATGAAGTTAGCATACCACCACATCTCATAGCCGTTTTATTTTGAAAATAAGAGGGTCCGCTAAGCACATAACCCCAAGTGACTATCCCTCCAATTCGACCATTTTCCTACGTTTTCTTCTGTTTCTAGCGTGCCTGCTGCCCGCATGGTTCACGTAAATACGGTTCATAATGCACCATTCGAAAGGCCATCGAATGGAGAAGTTGTCATCAATTTTGCCACTCATGAGACCATAAAACAGCTGACGTACGCCACCTTGAAATTCACCGGCTATTTTTGGCATTTCATTTTTCCTGTGTTTACAGGTCAAAATTAAATCCGAAAACCCTTTCTAATGGCAGATTTGTGAAGGAAATTTTCTGCTCTTTCCGAATCAGTCAATAGTTTTTGTCTAAACTTGAATTGCAAGCTGCGAATCCGCTCTTTGTGCAAAAAAGTCATGAAGAGAGTGAAAAACAGGAAAATGCCGATATCTCATAAGGTAACCACTTTCGACCATATGTTCATACGGTTCGGGACGGACTTGCGGGTAAAAGATGCCATTTCTATTCAACGTAGAAGGAGTAAAGTTGTTTTTTACTGGCCTCAAAAAGCACAGTGGGTAAATCACAACTTTGGTTGTTGCTATTGTTTAACCGGTAGAGCGCAGAGGTGCCTCACTATGGGATTCTCACCAGTTCCCGTAACCTTCACAAGTTCACACCGACTCGCATTGGTGGTAAGTAAGCGTGAGCCGGGTCGGTTTGTTTTCGGTAGGAAATTTTTTGATAGTTGAATTGATAATAGAAGTCCGTCAAATAAAATTTAGCTCAAAGCGAAAAGTAAAAAAAATACGAGGATTTCAAATGAAAATTAAAAAATATAGCTGCTAATTTAAAATAAGAAAGTTGAGTCCAATTTAAGGTACTTCAGGAGCCCGTAAAATTTTTTTAATGTTAAATTTGAAATTCGCGATAAAAATTGAGGGGGGTCACCCCCCAGCAACATTTTAAAAATCAGCTAAAATAACAGAGAAAAGTGGCTGATCCATGTTATCTTGCTCACCTAGTATATTTTTGTTTTACGCTGTTTTGATTATGTGTGGATATTTTATATGTATGTACTATTTTTAACCTGCAAATTCACGTAACAGCAATGAATGAGAAAACAAGTTTTGTTCCGACAGCAGCCTTGTCGGGTAAAGTGCATTTCATTTATGCGGTCATCCACCATTTATCCGATCATCGTATAAGTTTGAATGAGATCGAAATTCAATAAAATAATGGAGGATAAACAGATGAGCTATTTAGAAGCATGAAAAGGATAGAGAATACAAGGGAAATATGCCAACTTTGTTAATAAATACAAAATATTTCTCAAGGGTTTTAAAATTTTTATTTATTTTGTCAGATAATTGGGGATCTGATCATATTTCTAATTTAGCCGTGTTGAGGAAGTAAGGAGAAGTGAAAGAATTTCTTTGTTCTTTATTTTTTTTTTGAATAATTTATTTAAAAACGAAGGGGGACGTAAATCAAAGGAATAACCAAAAGAAAGAATTAAAATTATATTTTAACTTGAAAAAAAAGATGAAATTACAAAAAAAATTATCAATCCAACCTCTTGAACCAAAGGGAAAGATAGGGAAGGAAAAAGAAAGGAACTCACCACAACACCTTCTGACTGCGACGAGAAGAGAAAACGAAAGAGAGACAAAGAGCCTCGAGATACGAGTCTCAGGCACTTTTATACTGTGATGATGGCGAGGGGGTCTTGCATTTCCTGGGGGGATTGGAGTACGGCGGAGGCGCAGTTAAGTTCGTCAGGTGGTTGCCGAATTTGGGATGGCCACAGTTTTCCGGACCACCTTTTTTAGATTTTTAGGGCCAGTGCGTTGCCCCCATGCGTTACAATTTATTTACATAAAATAAAATGATTGATATGCCCCATCGAAAAAAAAAAATTTGGAAAATGTGAAACTTCTTCATTGTCATTGTAGTGCGAAGTGGACGACGTTTTACGTAAGTGGCTGCTCTTCCCCTCTGAATAAGTAAGAGTTGTTGTCAGTTTGTTAAAAACGTTATCCCGTCAGGTACGTTAAAATCTTTAGTTGCAAGATGAACTCAATACAATGTTTGATGAGCCGTAAGTTTAAGAAACTGACTTACGAAGAAAAACTCGACGTCAAACAACTAGGCCCTCCCAAACCGGAGTTGAACATTGTGCAAAGCGTGGCGAAATACAGCTACAATCGCAAATTTAACTATCAGTGGTACAATAAAAAGATTTGGTTGGCGGGTTGCCCCGAAAAAAAAAATGCTTTGTTTCGTTCTTGTATGCGTTTTGTATGGTGGCGATGAAGCGTGGACTTCGAAAGGAGTCACCGACATCAAACATTTGAGTGAAAGGACCAAATGCCGTGAGATGTCAAAAACTCATTTGGAAAATGCCACAGAATATGCGCTTTTGTGTCAAGTAAATACAGCCCTGCAATTAGTTTCAGCCATAACGACAGTTCGACCGCAATAGTTACGTTTTGTCGTTATCAATAGATTGCATAAAATTTTGCTGTGTTTTTGAACTCGCCTTGCGGGTTCACGACGAAACGGTTGTGTCATCACGCAAGGGAGTATTTTTTGGTTTAGTTGATTTTGCTGGTGAGTTAGACTCTGCATTGAAAGTTCATCTGGAAAAAGCCTCTGGAAAAGCTTGCTGTAGAAGTGCCCCGCCAATATTTTATATTACGATCCGCCACTGCAGATAAGCCGCATGGAGGTAGAAATAATAATGGAGAAGCCGATCACGCCTTTGAAGCGAGCTTAAAACTGCTCCATTTGAAGTCACACCACACCAGTGGGCCTGTTTCTATCACTGTCTCTTTCCACCCGTCCGCCCCATCAACATGTGATTTAATTCGGGGCGGACGGGTGGAGAAGGATATTCCTAGGAACACTGAAATCTTACAGAACAGGCCACCCAGGTGTACAAGTCTATTGCTAGTGCAATGACGTTACATACCCTCGAAGAGAGGGCAAAGTCTCGAATTTCCTTGGTGTAAACACTAAATGTTTATCGGTGGTGTGGTGTAAATGTTTAACAGAATTTGTACAGTAAATAAATTTGTCTGACACTTGCATTTATGTCGAGACATAAGTGTCGCGGGACACTTTAGTGTAAACGCACCTTCAGGCCCGAATGCCAAGTCGTTCCTCGAATTTTCCTCCACCTCAAACCTCCCTGACAAACTGGAAAAATTATAAGATAACATGTGATTCTACAGTTTGCGAGGAAGGTGGGAGTCGATGGAATTTCGAGGAACGACTTAGCATACGGGCCTTAGTTTTGTAACCTAATCCATCTGTGATGAAATTGCTTCATGATGGCTGGGCGGAAAGAGAGTTCAGATCGGCGGGGTTCTAGTGAAGTAAATTCTTTTACTTCCGGAAGTTCACCGTATCCTCCCTCTGCTACTGTATCAACAGGAAAAATAAGTGTTCTTTCACTTTTCGCAGTTTGAGCTCCTTTTTTTTTGACGCTGCGCATAAATTTTCATGAATCTGGGACCACTTTTTTACATCTTTGAAATGGTTCTGCTCGAGGATCTCTTTGAGAAAAAGTATGTCGTCCGCGGTAGAAAGACGGATTTTTTTTATCTCACTCATTTTAAACAAGTGTCATGAAAAAAGCATTCAACAGATCGTATGATCCCATGCTTCAAATAATTGATATAACACCGTCTCCATTCCCTTTAAACGTGTTTGGTTAACATTTATGCCCATTTTCACCAACAAAACTGGGGGCCTGTTCTCTAACAACAAGCAATATTTTTTTCGCCAGTCATGTGTCTATTTCATTCATTTGTTTGAAGAAAATTAATGAAATAAGATATGACTTTGAAAAAGCTATTGCTTCGGAGTTAGAGAATGGGCCCCCTGATCTTTAGGGGGTCCACACACGTACAATAATTATTGCGCAATACATTTGTCCAATATTTTGTGTTTCCAGATGTTTACGGATAAAAAATGGGTTGTTCATTATACAGGGTGGAAGGGGATAAGTGTGAAGAAAAAATTTGGGTGAAAGAATGCCGAAAATGGAGCAGAATGCCTCCTTGTTGAGTGTCCTATCTCAATCCGTTCAGGAGATACAATTTTTCAAGTTATTTTACAGAATGCCCTGACTTTTTTCGAAAAATCGCTATTTCACAGCCGTTTTTGCATGATATAAAAAAATAACCTCAAATTTGGAATCTGCAAAAAAATTCCTTATTTATGGCCAATTTTCAACTTCCAAAAGGCACATGCACGCGTCATAACCCCCCCTTGTTTTATTGAATCTGTGAAAACCTACAAATACACGAGATTTTCAAAAATTTGCTGCTCTGTTTCAACGTTCTCAAGCGATTTTCGGCTCTTAACGCTAGAAAGCTTTCGGTACCGAAAGTTTTCCGTAGAAAACTTGCCTGTTTTCTAAGCTTTCAAACGGTATGCTTACTTACAGGGTTTCGTTGGGTTTTTATTGAGGAATCCTTAAATGAGTGAACAATATGGTGGTTTAATTTTCGGTCAATTGCTAAAATATCAATAACGATGATCGTGTTTCATGGGTTCATGAAGAAGTTTTTGTGGTGGAGAGGGGGTGACGCCACAATACAACCACACCACACCCACCCAGTAAGAACTGCCATCAGATCGGCCTAAAATACAAGCACATACGAGTTTGTGAGCTTTAAATTATTTTCACACTAGAAACACGGGTGAAAAATGGCAGGTTTTACTAACAGAGAATACACCGATATGCATTCCATATACGGTCTGGGTGGGGGAAACGCTTCTGCAGCACTAAAACTTACCAATAAATGTTACACCAAGCCTACCAAAATCTGCTTACTGCCCATACGAAACTTGCCCGGCACTATAAAAAAACACACTCCCCCCGTCTCCTTTCAAGTAGGTGACCTCGTCCTCTTGAAAAATTATATTTTGTCCAGTAAAATAAAGCACATAGCAAAGAAGTTAAGTTATAAATATTCGACCCCGTATAAAATCATCAAAGTTAACTCACCCGTATCCTACACCCTGCAAAATCCCCACAATCCTCACGACGTTAAGTCATCTCACGTATCTCAACTAAAGCTCTATCAAAGTGAACAAAATAATACCATGCCTGCAACAAATTCATCTGACTCGTCCGTAACCGCCCAACGAGCAACGGCTAGGACGCCAAATGGGCAACAATCCCAAGCTAGCGCGTTGGCGGCGCCAAGACACGGTACCTATTTCAAACCAAACCATTGTACCACGCCAAGAACCGATACTGCTCCCCGTTTCTCTTGCTGTCCACCAATGATGAATGACATGTCACCCCAACATGAAATTGGAAAGAGCAAACAACATAGCCAACCCAACGTCCGACTCAAGAACTTCACAAAGTCATGTTCCGCCTGTCTCCTCGTCCCGGCGCTTGAACGACTCACCCCAATAGTTCGCTGTGATCAAGCCAACTCCTGACCGCAACATTTGCAACGACACCCACCTCGGAAACGTCACTACGCCTCGTCGTATCAAAGTACCGGTAATTATGTCTATTTTGTATGTACATAGTCCACCTGTCCTATTGCAGTGTATAATAATCAACCATCCGCCCCCCCCCCCACAGTTAAATGAAAACTGCTAGAACTCACCGCTTCATCCCAATCCCTTTTACATTCATCATCTTTCCTCATTCTCAGAATGTCCAACCACTCTGGTATTTGGCCGTCACTCTCGTCCACAGCTTGCCCATAAAACATACAGCGATGCAACGCACACGTCACGCTCCAGTTTGCTCCGCAAATCAGCGGAGGGGGAAGTTGTGACCAATGCCACAATAGAGGAGGTGATGGGAGCACAATTACGGGACCTTTAGGTTTGCCGTGAAGTCCAACAACGGCGCCAAAAGGATTTCTGTGTCTCCCAAAAATCCTTCCTCTAAAAGTGCAGTTTTCTACGCCCATTGTCGTTGCCGAAAGAACACGCCCCCCCCCTTTTTTTTCTTCGGTTTAGAAAGAAGAAGACGATGAATTCGCTGACAGCCAATTTTAATAAATTTTATTTCTCCTTTTTATTCTTCCTTTTTTCCCACCTAGAGATAAAAAGTAAAAAAAGATACACTCGACCAGAGCTCCCCGATCCGTCCACACCTCCACGGTGAGTTGATTCATACCTTTTTCAATTTAATGTAAATAGTTATTCGAAAAGTCTTAGCCCCATTTTTGTATTATAATTTTATCCCGTAATTCACAATATTATAGATTAATTAACTGTCTCTAAATTCGTCCTAAATCGTGTTTCCTCTTTCCCTGGTCCCTTTGTTTACCTCCGAGATTATTTCGGAAGTAAATGATTCTGTTCGTCACAATATGTTACGAGCAAAGCCCGGAATTGTACAATGTCTGCATTGCCCAGCGTTTTCATACAAAGCCCGATTTACTGCCGAAAGAACGGGCTTTGTACACACCGAAGGCGACAAAGTCCGAAATTACATGTCATTTACGTACTCTGTACATATCAACTTTGGCAATGTTCACAATGTACTAAGTCTCAACCAAAGAGGAATATGAACAAAAAAACAAAATGTTTTTCTACTAGCGATGGTTTTTGAAATTTCACGCTTTCAATACGTTTTCGTGGATGGAAAAAGGACGATTGCAGGTGAGCGACTTATGGCATTTTGGTTTGCACAACACGGCACGGAGTACTTCATTATCATTAACAATATACCTATACTCTTGTGCATATGTTCATCCACATAAAACTATTTCTTTCACTGCCATCGAAGCGACTTCTTTCTGTCGCATCTGAGCTGTCATTTTTGTTTATAAAGACGATCACTATTGAAAAATTAAGAACAACTATTATCCCTAATCCCTCGCTGCACTGACCGTAACTGAACAAACATAACCTCTCGCTTATAAATGAACTTTGCACAAACCATAGCTTGTGCATTGCCGACATGGACCAAGCCAATTCGTACAAAGTCCGAAATTAGGAGTAAAATTTTAGACTCTGTCCGCACAAAGTTGAACGACCATCATAGATTTCGGACTTTGTACAATAAGGCTGGGCAACGTCAGCATTGTACAGAAATAACTGGGCAATGCGTACTCTGTACAATTCCGGGCTTTGCTCGTAACAAATACAAAAATTGGAATGAAGTTGAATTGCTTATTTCTTATCCTGTTTGCCCCCTAATTTACCAGTAGTGGACGTGCTAGTCATAAATTCAGCAATTGTGGCTCTAAGTTCATCTTTGAGCCTCAATTCACTTCGTTCGGTAATCGAATCGAAAAAAATCTTTGATTCCTCCAATATTCTTCTTTTCGCGTGTCGCTCTGGTAGGAGGCATCCAGGGGAAACTATGGCAGCTCCCCCGCAGCAAATGCATCTTCCCAACTCGCCTTTCGAAGAGCAGCAACCGCACTGGTCATATTCTATTTTCGGGTAGGTTCTTTCACTGAGACCTTCACTCTTTTTCAATGTAGACGCTCTTGACTGCCTTTTCGACTTGACCTTAGAGCTAGTGTCTTTTCTTAGTTTACTGAGCCACTTGGGAGTGTCAGCCATGACTAATTGCGTTCAAATTAACACCATTTAAATTTTATTCAGGGGGAGCTGTACATATGACCAAGACACACATGTGAGATTCAAACTCATCGCAACGAAAAACAAGAGAAGCCGTCGAGAAATGTTATACCTTTTTTTCTAGGCTGGAGCCCTTGAGCATCAATTGAGAACAGGCATCTTTGTACGGTTGACAAAGGGGTGAGAGTGGGATTTTCACAACAGTGCTGACTTGGCCACTGTTTTGATGTTTCCTCGTCACGTACTACAGGGTGTAACGGAAAAGTCTGGCATAAATGACATGAATGATATTCTTGGTCACATTTGAACCAAAATATAAGTCTGATTACTTATGGTTTGGGAGAAAATCGGGGTTTTCCTAATTTTTAATGCATTCCCTTAGTAAATCTTCCGTAACTGATTAAAAAATTGTCTCAATGTAATGAGGAAGTAACCCTTTTTCCAAAACCATGCTGTCGTGATTGCTTGGGTACCAAAACTCATAAAAACACGATCCGTTCAAATAAAATCAGGCCCTATATTTTTTATTAATTTTTAAAACTATTGGGTTGTGGGACCCATTTTAAATAGGCTAGATAGACTGATGACGTAATAATTGCATTCGCGCGACCTCCGCAATACCTTCCCACAAATCAAACAATAGGACTTAAGAGAATGTGAAGGACAAGAAGGGGCAGGAGGAGGTGGTTAGGGGGGTTCCTAACAGTCATGATGCGGAGGGGTGGGAGGGGTCACAACCCCTTAACCACGTCACGAGTCACAGACCGGGCGTTTAAGGTAACCAAAAAAATTGGCAAGTTTTATTAATTCGCTATAAATCGAAATCAATCATGTACGCACTAACTTTCAATTCCTGGTAATATTTAGTCATTTTCTTTCGAAAAAATGTTTCCAGCGATTTTCATTTTTTATGTTACTTCCTCTCATTTAAAAGAGGCCTTTGTAAAGGACACTAAATTTTCTCCAGGAAAGTCCTCACAACCGTACGATCTTCTTTTGTCATATTTCACCCCTAAAATAACTGTAAAACGCCCTTAAACTCTTACCTTGAAAATTCACACTCTTTCGACGACTTATTTAGGAAAGAAAGACCGTCCGGTTGTGCGGAATTTCCTGTAGATTCAAATGAGACCTTGAAATCCAGGATTGGTGCAGAATACAGCGATAATTTACGTAACGCGGAGTAGGCGTGGTAAGATAGGAGGGGGTCGAGGACAACAAGTACAATTCCTCCTTAACTGCTTAAATTGCTGCTGAACAGTCAACTGCTTAGATTTCCAGAAAACTCCTAGTCTTTCGACCAGCTGTCAATTCATTTCTGGCCCTCGAAAGAAGTGTAAAAATTGTTAAAAACTTCTACTGTTTGTCAGCTTTCGAATGACCTGTTTAGTTCTGGATTATTATTATTTTCTTCCGAGATAAAAGCCAAAACGCGAGAAATGAAGTGCCAGGCATCTAAGTGGATTTCATCTCTTTAAAGTGCATTTAATATTTCCCCGTACTTCACGTAATTGATAACTGCAAAATTAATTACTCTAATGAAGTGAGGAGAGAGAACAAACACAACAAAAAAGCTAGTTATAATAAGCGTTATACCCGTGTATCTGAGTGTCATTTTTGACATGGAAACGTCTTTAAAATGGCTAGACGGGGTTCCGACAAAGTTTCGGTAAGGTGGAAGTGAAAAGCTCAAATATCTCAGGCAGTATAGATGATATCAGAATGAATCTTTGCAAGAATACGATGGTAGTGAAGCCGAAATAAAAACCTTCATAAAAAATTCACTTACAGTCCTTTCATTTAGTGACAAACAGTAGTGAATCCAGGAAAAAAGTGCCGGCTTAGTTTTTATGACGGTTCCTAAGGGTTAATGGTTTGGGAATTCAAAAATCCAGTTATTGACTAAATCCGGATATAGCTTTACCATGTAAATGTAAACGTGAGTTCAATTAATCCATTTAAGCCCGATTTCACAACTTTGTAAACCATACTGCAATCACTTTCAATTTTAAATTACTAACACAGCAGAAATTACTGTTGGACACGTTTTTCACACAACTTACCTTAGGGCCCGTTCACACGAGCCACTAACGCGTGGCTGGCTGTGGCAGACACTAACGCGCCACTTTTAGAAATACATTGCCTTCAATGGGAGCCACTCTCGCACCACAAACGCGTGAAAGTGGCTCCGTGAGAACGCTCCCATTGAAGGCAATGTATTTCTTAAGTGGCGCGTTAGTGTCTGCTACGGCCAGTTCCTAGTATGTTGACGGAACGCGATCAGGGCCACTTATTTTAGAAAATAAGCACCAAACTACACTTGAAAACACGGCTACGTGCTACGAATGATGACATTTACAATGAAATCGTATGAACATCAAGTCGTCCACGCTTTGAGAACGAGAGTGTTGACGAGTTTGATTTAGTTTTTACCGTAAAAATTCCCCGATATACCCCTTGTTCATTCTAACTCGGGCTATTTTTTTGTAATTTTGCATTAATCTCAGAGGGGAGGTGAGCATTTTTGTTGATAACCTGACCATGTAGAGGTAAATTCAAGGTTCTGAAGGTGTACTTTGGCGGCCATATTTGTGACAACCCTTCTACCCACCCCCCAGCCTATTCAGGCTTTCTCCAGTTATTCACCTCTATGATCTAGATCGCATGATACGGCAACTTGGTAAGCCAATTTCATTTTTAACAATAAGTGCAAATGAGACCCCATCTCCCAAGTGCAAAATTGAAACCTCCATCACAATTGGAGCTGGAACTGACTCGGTAATTAGCGTCGTGCGGCCTATCAAACTAATCGATTATTTTGACAGTTTTATCTTTCGGAAGGCATAGAATACGTAGTTTTGTATGGTGATGAGGTGATTTTTTAATATTTGTGAAGTCTTCTCGTTCACTCAAGGTAGTTAAAGTAGATTAATATGAAGCCACAAGTCCTCTGCTTAATATAAAGGAGGATTTTGAAGGGGAGAATGCATAATCAGTTGGACAAAAGGCCTCCAAGTCGGGTACCCAACTGTTTTGAAGCTTGAACTTTCAATACTGATTATGAAAACGTGATTATGTACTTTGCCTTTGATGGCACTGTAGTCACCTACTACTTTAAGGTACACTTCCCGGACCCGATTGCACAATGACAAGTTTGTAAGCGTCACACGACTTCACACTTTTAAGTTCCTCGGCAGTGTAGGCACTTTTTTCCCCGTATAAATACGCCATAACGTCCACAAACGAGGCACTCGGCAGCTGAGACATATCATGGGAGAACTCCGAATCCACGGCTGAACTTGGGTCGAACCCTCCCACGGGAGTGAAACTTATACGTAAGAAAACCGAGGAACGAAGTTTAGTTTGGTCGCCATTCACGGGAAGCGCTAAGTGTTTTTTAAATTTCATTTTAAAGATACCCCGCGGCCCTCCTCACAATAAATAAATGTCAGTTGGGCGAATAAATTTGTGACACTTTGCATATCCACTCCATTCACTCCAAGCTGACGCTGTCACTTTTTAGAAGTGTGCGAAGTTGAGCGAATTCGATTATATTTTATTTTTAATTATTTTTTTCGAATATATGAGTATAGTATGAAGCTGGTGGAGTGATCGGGTTTTTTCGAATTCCTAAGGATGACAGGTTCGCTAACTTTATTTTTCTAAAATTTAGACGACATCTAGACGGCAAGTTTGTGGTTTTATTAACGCGTACATTTATTTGTATCTCTGAGAAGTCAAGTTTTAAAGAAATAAATGGGTATTCAAGCAAAACTTTGATTTTTCATTTATCTATTTCCGTGAATATTCAAGGCTGGACTGGAAAATGTTCATCTCATACATTTTATTATGTAGTGCATTTCATCATTTTTTAGGCGTTTTCCAGAAAAAAAAAATGGATGATTCAATTTGAACTTGAAACATCAGGCTACGAAAGTGAAAATTAAGAGAGACGGTAAAGGTGATTGGAGGAGGGGAAGGGAGTTCAGAAGTTCCCTCCGTACGTCGCATGATCCACCGAAGGTTCGGTCGCTATTCACTTGGATCGCCACCGTCGCTCAAAATCGGCCTCACTTTTCCCCTATTCAGATTCTTCTCTACATATAGAGTATTAAACCGCCCCCCGAACCCTCCGACGAGGGCACTCAGCTCACCGAGCCTCTCCTTCACTTCAGCTATCATCTAGAAGTTAAAAATGTATTAATTTAATTCTACAACTAGCTTACAATAAACCATAAAAGTATAAGATTTAAAAATGACCTTGTTCCTAGAAAAAGCGAGAAAAACTTAAGATTTATTCCACTTCTCATAGAGAAAACACTGAACTGATAACACGAATGCCTTCCGGAAGATAAGAAATAAAAAACCCTGATTAGCTGCACGCTTCTAATTATCTTTGTTGAAAATTCTTAATCGGCTGTCAGGATGCCTCAGCAACGGAATCGAAGAAAAAGATATTGTATACATATTCGAGAATTGACAGGTACAAACGAGCTTACCTAGTGGTCCGAGGGTCCAGTGACTTGCTGCATCCACTTCAACAAACTCGTGCATTTCGTAATGTCAATTATATGCAGCAAAAGAGGATATAATCCGTTCGGGAATCACCGAGTTATTGAGTATTTCTTACGCATAGAATTCCAGCATCAGCAGCATGGCAGTCCTCATGCGCATATTCTTCTTTGGCTGGAAAACGATCCCAACGACCAGTAGGTGAAAATATGCCAGGTAAATTTGCAGTGAGTTACAGATTTGTGAAGTGTCGATAAGACTGACCTACCAGTTCCTGAAACGGAACTGGACCGGTTCCGGGACGGAAACGGTCGCAATTTCTGACTTAGGGCAACCAAATTTGACCTAAAAATCAACAGCGTGAATATCTCGGACGAGTTCGTGATACAGGTGAATCGTTCCACGGGAAGGGTGTGAAAGAGGGGGTTGAATTTGTTGAAAATTCGCTAACGCACGGCTGTTGCTGCAATTGCCCCCAAAATTGACTCGAGTAATGAGAAATGAACGCGCTTTCGTATGAAACCCTAGTGAACCAAATCCGTTGAGCTGACAGGGCAGTTCTCGGCGGAGGGGAGCTATTATATTAACGCTATGCCTCACTGGACCACCCAATTACCAAAACATTCCATTGCAATTGTATTTTGAGCAGTCTCTTTCTTTTGATTTGCCTACAGTCTAATGAGTCTTCAGTAAAAAAATCCTGAGGTGGGCCAAAAAGGGAGAACCAAAAAAAAGAGAAAAAAAAGTTTCTTCCAGATTCGAACCCAGGCACTGTGTAATGGAGAATTTGTGACATACCATTTGATCTAATGTAACTGATCTGAAAATGTACGTAATCTCAAAAAAAAGTAAGGGGAAAAAAAAAGTTTTGTTCCGACAGCAGCCTGTCGGGTAAAGTTGCAAAAAGCATGGCTTTTCTTGTATTTTTTATAATTTTAAACATATTTCATCCCTAAAATAACTGTAAAACGCACACAAACTTTTAGCTTGAAAATTCACACTCTTTTGACGGCTTATTTAGGAAAGCAAGATCGTACGCTTGTGCGGAATTTCCTGAAGATTTAAATGAGCCATTGAAGTCCACGATTGGTGCAGAAATACGGCGGTAATTTCCGGAACGCGGAGTAGGCGAGGGATGATTGGAGGGGGGGTCGAGGAAACACATGTACAACTCCCCCTTAAGGCGAAAGGGGATGAAACGTGTGCAAGTGTGATGGAAATACGTCAAAACGGGGGCACTTCTCACGCCTCCAAAAACGGTCCGATTTTCATTTTGAAAAATGGATTGTACTTGGGTGCTTGGTATAAAATTCGCACTGTTAACCCTTTTTCAAGATTCATCGCCCAACCCAAAATTCCGTAGCCCAAATTTGGTATTTTTTTACAAATTTGGAAAAGCAGGTACATCCCAGTTGAAGAATTAATCACTGATTCCAAAAAGCTTTTTAGATTTACGCTCCGATCAAAATTCTCGTCCGAAACAGAAAAATGGTAGATCCCCTCGCGTGTCATCTACACTGGGTGAGTGGCAGGAAGGGAGGATTTGTCGGATGAAGCATAATATAACTATTTTTAAAAAAGCTCATCTGGGAGTTTAACACAACAAAAAAAAAAACAAAACAAAACAAAAAATTGGCCCCAAGTCGTTCAGGGGCAAGGTCTATAAAAAAGAAAGTCCGATCATGGATTTCGATGGACGAGGGGGGAAAGGTAAAAATGACGTCATTGTGGGCAAAAATAATAATCAAAACATTAGGGATTCTTCCTAGGTGTTCTCCTATGCGAATGGTTGTCATAGCGTCATATTTACTTGCATGTACATACTTGATTTTCTGTGAAGTGTTCTGAATTTTTTTTCGGGCAAAGTAAGTTGATTGAAGGACGACGTCCGACAATGCATTTACGTTGGTGAGCGACAGATACCTCGAGGGACTGAGGATTGAGCGGTAGCGGCTAGCGGCTAAGATACGGATGACTATAGTCGGATCGGCGAAAGAATGTGCATGAGTGGTGGGAGGCCATAAGCCCGCTTTCCCCCTCTCTTAACGTGGTTCTCTACTTCTCCACTTATTATCAAACAACTACAACCAGAGAGTTTTACCGATGAAATATGAGAGACTCCTCTCAGGTGAAGGTGTGGTAGCGGTAAGTCATGTGGGTTTAGGGAAAAGAGAGAGAGTAATTTCATGCACATTCTTTCACCGATCCGACTATAGTAAGTTTTTCGTGCCGTCATTACGATGAAACGAGTGGTTTTAGCTGCGACTAGATTCGAGGATGCCCACCTAATCATTTCATAAAGTGTACTACAGATTAACCCTTGGGGCGACAAGCGAACATGAATGTCAAGTGTTAGCGATGAGTGAAAGAACAGTGAGCAGAATGCCCATCATTCTCCCTCTCTAGACTAGCGTAACCCGTACTCCTGTTTTCATAACTCTATCAAAAGCGACGTCACTATGTCGTTCTGTTACGTACCGCTCATTCTAGTACGTTGTAGACGAGAATAGTATAAAAGAAAATATGTGGTGCGTTCCGCACTCGTATCGTTCTAATTTCCGTTGGAAATGATTTTTATTCATGCCAAGATAGCAAGCTACACGACCATCAAGCAATATTTATTTATAGTTTTGAAGTATAGTGGAGCAGAGGTGTCAAATATAAATTGAAGTCATCTGCCAATAGTGTCCCCCCGCACTTCATCGGACGAGCAGACCTTTTTATACACAGGGTGTTTGAGGTTTGTGTGGCAATACTGAACCACGTGATACACTATTATCGATAGTCAATTTGTTTTCGAGATATCGAATAAAAACTGATTCCATATTCCAGTTCTTTCAACCATCCTCACAAATAAACTTCTAATGGAGTTAGGACAGAGGACCTGGGTGGCCACGGAATTGGCCCTCCCCTGCTTATCCACTTGCCGGCAAGCCTTTCTTCAAGATATTTCCTGACCGATCGCAGAAAGTGAGCGGGAAAACCGTCTTGCTGGAAAATACCCAGTTTGGACATTCGATCCTGCATAACTTTCCAGAACGATGGTTCTCCCGATCACTCCGGTGATCGCTCGGAGAATTTCTTGAAAAAGGTTCGTCGACAACTGGATAAGCAAGAGAGTGCCAACTCCGTGGCCACCCATGTCCTCTGTCCTAACATCCAAATCATGTGTTAGGACGGTTGAAAGAACTGGTCCATGCTCAAGAGATCGAAATGCGAGAGGTGCTCCTAGAAAGAATGAACGTGGCCGACCAAATTCTGGTCCGAGAGAGGAACCTGCGCACTACTACAACTGAATTTAGGGGTGGCGAAGATGTGCGTAAGGTGAAATGGAGGCCATTTTGAACAAATGAAGTAAAGGTTTTATAAAATAAAAGAATGCACCTTTCTCTTGAGTTTAATTAATAATTCTGTTGTTTTTCAACGTAGCAGACAATGACCATTGCCAACAGTAATCCCAAATTGATAAAAAGTGGCATTATTAACACAATTGATACAGAAAGAGAAAAAAATGTTGGATAATTAATGTGAAAGTTCAACCTAGGCTCCCGAAGTTTTTCACATTGTTTGCTGATTTCTGTGGAACCAAAAGCAGTAGATGGCAATTGTAGCACATCGTTGGAAAGCTGACAAATTGCAGATGTTTTTCCATCTATCTGAACGTTTGATGCCAATGAGGTTAGAAGAATTAGAAGAGGAAGAGTAGGCAGGAGAAAAACGCGAAACGCATTTTGGGAGATTTTGATCGACTGATATGCTCATTTTGTAGGCAATTTTGTCCTGTTTCCAACGCACTATTCACTTTTTTCAAATTAACCTCGTGCGGTGACACAGCAAGTCAAACTTGAAAAAAAATCGAAGAATTCAAGGAAAAATTATTGAACCCTCAGCCATATGTTCATTTTTTAATGGATGCGCATTTCGGAGCGACCCCCCGCTCCCTCATCAGCACAATTAAACAAAATGAACTCCACTTAACAACTAGACCTAAGACTAGACTTAACAACCGGAGTTGTTAAGTGGAGTTTATTTTGTTTAATTGTGCTGATGAGAGAGCGGGGGTCGCTCCGAATTGCGCATCCATTAAAAAATGAACATATGGCTGAGGGTTCAATAATTTTTCCTTGAATTCTTCGAGCTTCGATATCAGTCAACAATAAATTTGGTTCATCGTGAGTACATCAATTGAAAAAAAAGAGCTAATCATGAAAACATCAGTTTTTATTCGATATCTCGAAAACAAATTGACTATCTATAATAGTGTATTTCGTGAAATCGATGCTAAATGACGTAATTCATCACGTGGTTCAGTATTGCCACACAAACCTCAAACATCCTGTATAGACCTTGGTTCAGGGGGCCTGTTCCGTAATGGCGTTTTCCATTAGCAAAAAGTTCCGCTCTGGAGTCGAACATTTCCACCCGTCTTCTCCGTTACCATGTGAGTTTATTAGCAACTTGAACTCTGCAACGATATGTGATACCTCCATTCTAGTCTCATTTGATGTTTCGAATCTATTCACCAATGTATCTGGAGTTGATTGCGTAAATCTTACAGATGAACGTGTGTCCGGAAGAAGGGCCTATGTCACGTTTTCCTAATTTTACTAGAGCTTCAATACTAAAACATCCCTAATAGTATTTGCAATAAAAATTAGCGAAAGTGACATAGGCCCTTCTTCCATTTGGAAAAACGGAAATTCTCAGAAACAACAACAAACTATTTTCCATGATACAAACGTTTATTGAACAAGAAAAGGAAGTAGATATGCAAATAGTAAAGTAAGTATTATGCATTGAATTACTACAATGAAGGCAAAGATGTATAAAATAGCTTATGTGTAGGATCAGTCATAAACGTAGTCATCTGAAGCAGATCTTTTTTCTTTTCCTTGCTAATGGGCAACAGGCTTGTGTAAAGGAACGGGAGATCTTGAATTACCGGAATACCAACTGTTGGGTCGAACATTCTGAATATTTCCATGGTCTCAGTGTGTTATGGGACTCCCTAGCATACAGGGTTGTTGGGTCATCCTTACATAGTTTATACCACACGTACTTGGTAATAAAACATAGGCCCTTCTTCCACTTCAAGTTTTGTGATTTCTCTCAACGATTGTGATTCTCTTGACCTCTAGCGGCTTCCTTTTCAACTAATAACCATGGCAATACGTACACCACTTGACATAGGCCCTTATTCGACAAAAACCTGAGTTTCGAAATTATCGTGACATAGGCCCTTCTTCCGGACACACATTCGATAATTTATTATTAAATAATGCTGTGATCCAGCGATATCTAATGAATTCGGTACCTTGTTAAGTACCTGTTTAGAGAATATTTATTTTAAATTCAATACCTAATGTTTTTCATAAATGGATGGTTTACCCATGGGCTCTCATTTGTCTCCCCTGTTTGCCGAGGTGTACATGGATGCTTTAGAGAAGGATTTGTTTGCCTCCAATTTTTCCTTAGTTAAGAAAATTCGGTCCATTAGTGGCTACGTCACAGCTCACGGGTTATTGTACTGATTCCTTATCACTGACTCCAAACAAACAGGAACCCACATAGGATTTACTCAGGCCCTCACAATTATTTACTTTTTTAGTAGGTAGTGGTCATTTTGTAAGCTTTTTTTTTCATTATTTCTGAACGAGAGGGTAAGGAGGGCAGTGATCATTTCAAACTGAAATTTGTATTGGTTAATTAGCAATGGGTATGTGCTGGGCTCCAGACTGCAAGCATTACAGCACCGGAGATACGTGCAATTTTTTTAGAATTCCAAAAGACCATGTAATCAGGCGCCGTTGGATCAAATTATTGAGGTAAGTTGAGTAATATAACTCCCTGTATAGTCTCTAACAATGTTTATAACTGTACTTTTTAGGAGACGAGAAGAACCAACTTTAATTCTTCATATGAGTGCAGCTGTCATTTCCCTAATGGAGACAAATCCCTTGGTCTTGTTATATTTGAACACAACAAAGAAAAGCGTTTTACTTTCCAATCACCGCAGAAAAAGAAAGCTGTTAGTCGAGCGAAGCCTGGTGTACCTAGCAGTGTTCAGGAACAGGACGGGTAAGCCTCAATAAGATAACGTTAGACTCATTTGTTGGCTTCTAAACCTTGTGTGTTAGGCATCGCTCGAAATCTTTTAATTTGATGAACACCACACGAACGCGTGTGAGTAAAAGTTCGGATCGCGGTGAGTAAAACGGGCGGGATTCCATTGGCTTTTAGACAGGTTGGAAAAAATCCCTTTATCTCCTACGGCCTACGAAAAAGAATTAATGACGATCAAGTATCTGGCAGCCAGGAACGGGTATGACGACGAACTCGTTGACAAGCTTCTTCTTCACAAGAAACGTTTCAAGTCTCCGATGTATCAATACGCCAAGGATTTATCGTTTGGAACATCAGACATTGCTCCCAATTTCGCTTTATTCCTCCGATTTTGAATTGTATCTCCCGGTTCATGGAGAAAGAAGCAGGGAAGGAGAGGATGCATACAGGTCAGTTAGGTGCTGACGACGACTGAGGTAAGACCCTCATATTGTTTGTTATAGTGGTTTATTTTTAATTTATTATTAAATTTTATCAACTTATGTATTGGTTGGTTGTAGCTACCGATGGTGATGTGAATCGAAACCGCGGTCTCGCACAATTAAATAAAAATCTGTGGACGGACACATCCTTTGAATTGCCTGATTGATATCTTATGTGTCCTCCCTAGAGTCATGAACCCTCAACACTTCCCCTACTACGTATTTTTCAAACTATTCGATTATTTACACCTGATGAATCGACTTATAAGTTATTAAATCGATTAATTGATAGGAGAGATAAGGTGTTTTTTAAAATGTTGACTCTTGACTGGCCCGCAGAGCCCCATGCTTACCCTTTAATGGTAGAGAGTTGAGTATACCCATTGTCGGGATGTAGGAAGTTAGGACTCGGTTAATCAAGTTTTGACATAGATAAGAGAGATTTTAGAACATTATTTATTGGAAATTAGAAGCCGCCGCTGCGCTGCTTACATAACACGGTGGGTGGCGCCACCCACTGCCACCCACTTGGCCTCTCAAGACTGTGAAGTAGGCAGTCCTTCCACGCGTCGTCGCAACGCTGCCCCTGCCAGCTCACAATTCATTATTGTCTATAGGCCCTTTGGTGTCGTGCATTCACGGCCCGTGGACCTATACGGCCCAAAGAAAAAGAAATCCTCTGTACCCATGTAGATTTCACGATACCCAGCTAAACTCTATTGTTCGGAAGGCTTAAAATTTTATTTTTTTTCAGGTTTTGTGAGCGAGAAACATGCTGAATTTCATATGGTTGAATAAGTTATTTTTTGTACAGCCGGGCGTTAAGACTCGAAATTCGACCGCTGAGAGAGCCGAGCGGGCGACATGAGGTTCGCGTGAAGAAGAATATCAGCCCGCTACGTCTTGTTTCAGGTTTTTTTTTCGAAAAACATTTTTCCTAATTTTGTTTTTAAATTGTACATTAACCATTAAAACACAAAAATAAGCACTGTAAATTACGCCGCAAAACTTCAATTGAGGGAAACCAAATGGGTGAAACAAAAGCAGCGCGTGAGAACAAGCATTGCAGGCTTCGCTTCTTCAATCCTTCCACAAAAATGATCAGCTGACTACGGTCATTTTCTTAATAATTATACAATAATTCCACCTGGCGGTTCCACTCCCCCTCACCCTTCTTCACTCTTTACCGCTCTTTAAACCCTTCATTACGAACGATCGTAGGAAAAAATATTTTCCTCTTCAGGATTCAGCCTCTTACGCACGTTCAAAGGCAACCGAGCGTGCGGAATTGATGTCATTCCGCACGCCAATTACGCACGCTCCGTCGTTTTTCCCAGCTTGCAGAATTATTCCACAAGCTAAGTCCGCACGCTCCGAACTTTGCTAGTCGCCGCCAGTTTGAAGCTATGTTGTATTGAAAACGTTGTATCGTTCGTAGCCTTGTTATTTTATATTTTTTGTACATTAATGTTGGTGCACTGGTGTAGAAAAATAGTGTACTATACTCGTACGGTACTTCTCAATCCGCGCGCTAACTCTCGCACTCGAACGGAATGAAGTGCGTTCCGCACTCGTATCGTAATATACTATTTCGGTTGCCCTTCGGGCACGAGGAAGCCTGTAAGTGTATAAGGCTTTTGAAGGGTCGTGTAGAGATTGCTGTCATTACGTACGGCTTCACTAAGTTTGTACGTAATGAAAAAGCTGAAGAGAAGTTGAATTTGTCGTTTGCTATGTTTTCCCCCATAGTGCTTCTCCCGAAAGAACCGACATTAATTGCAGTAAATTTACAATCGGCGTCAACAACGGCTAACAAGACCACTGAGTAGAACTCTTTGTAGAAGAAATATAATGACCCGCTGTTATTGGGAGCTTTGATTCTTATGTGCTAGCCGATGGCTCCGCGCAAATCGGAAAATTCAATTTCAAATAGAAATTTTTGTTTGTTCTGCGTAATCGATCCTGTGGGGGAGACGGCATGATTTCGTGGAACATTTTGCTGACAGTTGCGCTTATCCAGGAATGGCTTATTAAGATGAGAAATCGTAAGACTACAAGGCAGCAATAGACGGAAAAACAATTCCGGAGAGCAGGCCTGGACAAAGATGACAAGGAGAAAACTTTTCGAGGTGAGGTTTAGAAAGGCAATAAATAAATCGTGCGTTTACGGGAGTGAACTTAACCCCCTTTTTGGAAGGTGTATTCTACAGACAGGCAAATTGAGATGCTAATAATTTCCAAACATCGGAAACAATTCTACAGCCTGCAAATAATGATGCTAAAAAACGGAAAATTCCCATTACTCCCACGCCCAACAAAAGACGATAATTTTAACCAGAATAATCATAACATTAAGAAGAGATTCGTAAAGAAATTGTTGAGACTATGATTTGTTTCGTTAATGTTTGACCCTTCCTCGTACTGTATGATGCCGGGTTTGTTTAAGCTGAACTTAATGGGAATCAAAGGCTACTAAAATGAAATCATCAAACCGAATATAATGCTTCTGGAACCAACTGGTGATTTGTAGTGATTTTTTTACCAGTTCAAGCCCCCCCCCCCATCCAAGTCGACCGATTGGGCCCAAATGCAATTCCAACCGAGGTCGTATGACTACTGATTTCCGGGCCAAATCTCGTTCCGATAGATTAATTTCTTCGAGAGTTATCCTGCTAACAAGACCACACACTTACTTCCACCCCCCTCCTCCTCCTTGAATTTTTCAAAAAAGTAAAATTGGAATCAAAGGCTAGTCTATCATGGAGTATACGTACTGAATATGATGCTTCTAGATTCAACTGGTGATTTGTAGTGATTTTTTGACCATTTCAAGCCCTATCCCCCCCCCCAAACTACAACCGATTGGGCCCAATTGGAATACCGACCGGGGACTTATGACTACTGATTTTTGTGCCAAAGCGCGTTCCGCTAAATTAATTTCTTCGAGCGTTATCGTGCTAACAAGATTACAGACTTACTTCCACCCCGGGGGCACCACCCCCTCCACCTCGACTTTTTCAAAAAATTAAAATGGGAATCAAAGGCTAGTCTAATGTGGAGTATACGTACCGAATATGACGCAACTAGTGATTTGTAGTGATTTTTTGGCCATTTCGAGCCCTATTTCCCCCCTCCACCTTGACCGATTTGGCCCAAATACAATACCGTAATTGTTTTAACATTTGCTTTTGTTGTGTCGTTTTAATTATAAATTAAACAATTAGTCGAGTAGTCACAACAAATTTTTATTATTATTTATTTTTTCCGACTAGTTTCGGGGAAGCTCCCCATTCTCAAGAAACCAGCTGCCTTAACAGAAGAAAGATACAACCCCCCCATCATGCGTAAATTTGCTAAATTTTTTTAAAAACCAAATGAATAAATAAATAGACCGAGAGCTGGCGACAGTCCCATTCAACCGGAAGAACATAGTCACGAAAGATATGCAAAATGATGGCATTTGACCCCCTATTTACGAGTCCGGAAGTCTGCCATGCTGTATCTGGGGCCTAAGGATTTTATAGCTAATTAAAGTCCTTAATTTGGGACATGAATTTAACCAGAAGAACATAGTCCTGAAACTAGTCTCATTCGAAAGGTTTTATGGCGCTGATTACGAATATGATCGTCTGCCGCCGTCTGCCTGGAGCATTTGCCCTCAGCGGCTCGCCAAACTCACGAAATTCAGCAAACTTTAATTAACCGGAAGAACATAGTCCTAAAACTGGTCTTATTCGAAACGATCTTTGGAGATTATTACAAATATAATCGTCTGCCGGTGTATGCCTGGGGCATTCGCCCTCGGTGGCCCATCAAACTGCACAGAGGGAAAATTATTAGCCGGAAGAAAATAGTCGTGATGCTAGTCTCATTCGAAAGGTTTTATAAGCTGATTACAAATATGATCGTCCGCCACCGTCTGCCTGGGGCATTTGCCCTCTGTGGCTCGCCAAACTCTCAAATCTTGGAAAATTTTAATTAACCGGAAGAACATAGTCCTTAATTAAAATTTTCCAAATTTCGAGAGTTTCGCGAGCCACAAGGGGCAAATGCCCCAGGCAGACGATGTCAGACGACCATATTCGTAATCAGCTCCATAAAACCTTTCGAATGAGACTAGTTTCAGGACTACGTTCTTCCGGTTAATCATTTTCCTCCGGTGCAGTCTGACTGGTCACTGAGGGCAAGTGCCCCAGGCAGACACCGGCAGACGATCATTTTCGTATTCAGCCACATGAAACGTGTCACAAAAGACCATTTTCCGGACTTAGTTCTTCCGGTTAATTAATATCCCTGATTTAAGGAGTTTACTGGCCACCGAGGGCGAATGCCCCAGGCAGACACCGGCAGACGATTATGTTTTTAATAATCTCCATAAAACCTATCGAATAATACCAGTTTCAGGACTTTGTTCTTCCGGTTAATTGAAATTTACCGAATTACGTGAGTTTGGCGAGCCACAGAGGGCAAATGTCTCAGGCAGACGATCATACTCGTAATCAGCTCCATAAAACCTTTCGAATTAGACTAGTCTCTGGACTATGTTCTTCTGGTTAAATTCATGTCCCAAATTAAGGACTTTAATTAGCTATAAAATCCTTAGGCCCCAGATACAGCATGGCAGACTTCCGGACTCGTAAATAGGGGGTCAAATGCCATCATTTTGCATATCTTTCGTGACTATGTTCTTCCGGTTGAATGGGACTGTCGCCAGCTCTCGGTCTATTTAATTATTCATTTGGTTTTTTAAAAAATGTTGCGCTCCCATCGTTGTCACTTTGGAGAGCTGTGAGCCGGTGAGCGTTCGTAAAACCCCACCCCACATCACCACTCACAACGCACGGAGTGGCAACAGGGCATGGGAGGGCCGATGAGTCACACCCGCCTTATTTCGTGTCGCGTACTTTAGGGGTAAGTAGGCACCACTGTTCTAGAATTTCCTCTTGTGGTGGGAATGAGGAAGAGAAAGCAGTCACGTAATCTCCAGAGGTCCCTTTATCTGCCACAAGAAATTCATATGGGTTTGGGTGCTCTTGGTGATAAGAGGCTCGGAAAACTGTTTTTTGTTCTTGTGAGTAATTATTTTTCGTCCTTTTTTTTTTCTTTCTAGTTAGCCCGTGTAATGTGATAGAGCCAAGTTTAATGGCCCATTTGAATGAGTGAGGCTTAACGTATGTAGCCCACGAGTCGTTTTTTCGTTTTCCGGTTTGCACAAGTTTTAGTCAGCTCATTTTTTAAAAATAGCGTAGGGGGGTAAGTTGGCTCTCTCAAAATGGGGCACGTTGGCACTAGTGCCAACTTACCCTCCGACTAGTCCTATCTTCCCCGTTTTGGTTATTGCGTATTTTCATAGGTTTATTACCTACATTACTTTTAGGACTCAAAATGGTCACAAAATAAAAAAAAAAAACTGATAGGGTTGCCATACCCGATGATGTAAGGAAGCGTGCCGTGGAAGCTCATCTCTTCCATAAAGTCAGCTTGACTAATGCGTCCCACTAGTTCAACATTCCGCGGAGAACCTTGGCACGCTACTGCCGAATCGTCCGCAAAAAAATGGAAGATGAGAAGACTGAAGAAGTGCCTAATGTTGGAGGCTACAGCTATGTTGTAGGAGTGTAGGTATCCATACAACTTCCCTGTCCAACTTTTAGTCCATTCCAGTATTTTGATCTACAGTATCTATATTTTTTTAGGTTGCTATTTTTTTGCAACAGTTTTTTAATGACAATTTGATGGCAGACAGGGGAACTTTGGTGACTGTCGCGGTAGCTGTTTCTGCTGGAGGAAACTCCATTCCACCATTTTTCGTTTTTCCGCGTAAAACTTACAAAGGTCATTTCCTTAATGGGGGACCAGATGGCAGTGAAGGCCATGCGAACCCATCGGGATGGATGGTGCAGGCAAATTTTAGTAATTTCGCAAAACACTTTGTACGACATTCAAAGAGCTCAAAAGACAGACCAACTCTTTTGTTGCTAGATAATCATGACTCCCATCTTTCTCCTGACGTATTGGACTGTTTCAAAGAGAACGGCGTCACAGTATTGTCTTTTTCTCCACACTGCAGCCATAAGTTTCAGCCGCTTGACAGAAGCGTTTACGGCCCTTTTAAGAGGTTTGTAAACAGAGCCTGTGACGCGTGGATTACCAATAACCCTGGCAAGACGATGACAATCTATCCCTGGCATCGTTAAAGTTGCTCTTCCTTTAGCCGTCACTCCAAATAACATCATGAGTGGATTTAGGGTGTCAGGAATCTCCCCATTCAACCCCGACGTATTCACTGACGACGATTTTATGCCAGGGTACGTAACGGATCGGCCTGCACCAGTCGCCGACCAGTCAGTTTCTAATGAAGCAATTAAAATTGCGCTCTCCTTCTGGTCAAACATCCGATAGTTCCGGCCTACCCAGCGTAATGAACAACGCTGCACCTTTCGACCCTTCATTGCGGGGCCCATCTGGACTTCGTACCCCGCCAAGAAATCCTAAAACTCCCGAGGAAGTGAGACCACTCCCGAAAGCAACATCACGAAAAGAAAGCAACCGCGGCCGCAAAAAGAGAGTTACTGCAATATTGACTGACACACCCGTGAGGAGGGCGTTAAGAGAAGAAAAAGAAGCCAGATTGCAGAAACAGTGCAGACTAAAGAGAAAGAAACCCGCAAAACCGAATAATGCTGCCAAGCAACCCAAGAAGAAAAAATGTGTTGAGAGGTCAGAAATCAACTAGTCAATTTGAGTGTGAGTACTGTTCAAGAAGTTACCAAATAAACTTGTCGTTAGTACCTATAGTACGGTGCAATTAGTAAAAAAAAAAACGGCCCAACCTCAACATCCAAAGTGAAAGTTTCCCTTTAACGCCAAATTGTTCCCCACAACTCACTTGGTGATTGGTAAAAAGTTCCACCATTTGGAGCTATGGGTTTGGGTGGGAGGGGGTAATAAGTTAGTAAATTCTTATTTTGTTCCAGTATTTCTCAAATATTTCGAAATCTTTGAGGTTTATCGTGAAAATGACCATTTACAAAAGTAATCTTCATCAAATTGCCCACAAAAATGATCCCCGAGATAATCTTACTTGAGTGAACGGTTCGAGAGTTTCGGCGGGTTTAGAAGTAAACATTTTTGGCAATTCGACGTTTTTTGTCGAAAAAACTGGCATAAGGTCTTTTTGTTTTTTGCATGTTTGAGTTTTGTAAAATCAAATTGCAATTGAAGTGGACGGTAGAATGTTAATAATATGCCCTTCAAGGGACACCAAACTCCCCTTCCTTCACAACGGGCGCTACTTTTGAAGGGATAATAGGCTTTCATATGCCTAGGCCATAAACACAGAGTGGATCCGTATTACTATGACACAAAATTTTGGGTGAAACTACGTCTCAATCCGAGTACAACGCCACTTCCGGACGGGTCCTATCGAGATCCATTTAAGATTTGTGATTTTTTTTTAATTAAAGGAAATTATGGCCATTACTTTGAAAAATCCAAGATTTCTCGGCTTACATTACACTTGATCCATACCTTGATGGCATTTTCAGAAACTACGGACAATTTCGGTTAAGATAGAGGCCATTTTATTGCTTGAAATGATCGTCAAATCCTAAAAATCTGGCCTTTTGTCGTAGATTCACGTAAATTCCACAATAAGTAGGTACGCTTTCCAAAAGATTGCTGTGCCCAAACGGCTTTCTCCACAGACTTGCGATACATGACAAAAACGTCTCAATATTATCAGCTTTTTTATGGTGTATTCACATATCATGTTACCACTGACGTTTCTCGACGAATATCGTGAGCGATTGTTATTCACTCTGTAGAAAAATGAGTTTCTGAGCATTCTCGCGATATTATCGCGGGAAATCTCAGGGGTGCCGTTAAATGTGAATACGCCATAACAAACTTTAGAAAATAAGGGACGTTTTTTTGGAGCATCGTCAGTCTGTGGAAAAACCCGTTTGGATTCAGCAATGTTTTGGAAAACGTACAATTTATGGAGTTTACGTGAATCTATGACAAAAGGCAAATTTCTAGGAGTTGATGATTATTTCAAGCAATCAAATTTTCTCTATCTCACATGAAATTTTCCGAAGTTCCCGAAACTGCCATCAATGTTTGGATTAGGAGCGAAACAAGCCGAGAAATCGCGGATCTTAGAACGAAATTGCCCTGTTTTTGCATTATAAAGAAAAAAAAATTATAAACCAGGAATGGCTCGTGATAGGACACCTCCGGAGGAGGCATTGTACTCGGCTTTAGACGTAGTTTCACCCAAAATTTTGTATCTGAGTAATGCGGATCAACCTTGTGTATATGACCTAGGCCAAAGGAAGCCTATCATCCCTTAAAAAGTAGCGCCCCTTGAGAAGAAGCGAAGGTTTTTGTCCCTCCAAGGGCATATTACTAACATTCTACAGTCCACCGAAATTGAAATTTGATTTTACAAAAGAAAATCGTGCAAACAAAAAAAGTTTCCTCATGCCAGTTTTTTCGACAAAAATGTCGAAATACGAAAAATGTTTACTACTACACCCGCCGAAACTCTCGAACCGTTCACTCAAGTAAGACTATCTCGGGTATCATTTTTGTGGGCAATTTGATGAGAATTATTTTTGTAAACGCTCATTTTCACGCTAAACCTCATAGATTTCGAAATATTTGAGAAATACTGGAACAAAATAAGAATTTACTAACTTATTACCCTCTCCCACCCAAACCCATAGCCCCAAATGGTGGAACTTTTTACCAACCAATATGTGGGTTGTGAGGAACAATTTGGTGTTGAAGGGAAACTTTCACTTAGGATGTTTGGGTTTAGGTCTATTTGCACCGTACTACTAGTGCGTTGAAAACATTTTTAAAAATATTACGTTCAGATTCAAATCTGAACGTAACAAGAGAAGAAAACTCTTGATGTCATTGTTTTAATAACATTTTAAAAGAAAGCCTACCTTATTGCCCTCGTTTTAATTCATTTCGCCAAGCTATTCCGCATTATATTGGAACTAAGGGGTGATGGTACGGGTAAGTTAACACTAGAGCCAACTTACCCCACCGAAGGGGTAAGATGGCACCGGTGGTCTAAAAGGAGAAAAAAAATCATACCCAAGTTAGAAATTAATAAAAAAATACGGGATCAACGGGGTTTTGTAGCCAAGATGTGAAGGAAGCCAACCCATTTTTCAGACTTCAGAAATCACTGTTCACTAATTAACTAAAAATAAAAAACGAAAATCGGTGCCAACATGCCCCGCGCTCCCCTACTTTTCTTCCCATTTTTTGTATCACTTTTCTGTTTTGCTTCTCTATTTTTTAATTTCGAAGTGACTATATGCAGGTACGGTACCTGCGCGTAATACGCTATTTGCAGGTACGGTACCTGCGCGTAATACGCTATTTGCAGGTACGGTACCTACACTTAAAACGATATTTATAGACGTGTACACACACCACATAATTATATTTTCACCTCCCCCTATATATGTATGTAATGTGTATAATACATAATGTAGGGTGAAAGTGGGGGTTGCATTTTTCAATAATTCACAACAATTGACAGATTGCAGGGATTGTCTCCAAACTTAGAAGGAACGTTTAGTGTATACCTACTACAAATTACATTTAATTTGAGTCGTTATCGACGGTCTGGAGAGGAGTTGGGGTGGAGAGGTGAGTGGAAAATAGTTATGTGCGTGGTGTCTATGGGGAAACCTGTTAATTGTGACCTTACTAGGGGGTTTTTTTAGTCAGAAAGATAATATGTATTTGGTCAGAATGCCGCGGGTTGGTTGGGAGCGGTTTTTGTGTGAGTGATGGATTGGGGAGGCAGTCGTAATTATGACAAAAATAAATGCACAGCAGGAGATTTTGTTACACCAGCAGTAGAAGCAGGACTCGAAACTCTTTGCGTTCTTTCCATTCCGTTAAACGTCCCTCCCACCGCCCTTACTCAGATATTCGGTAGTGGAAAGAGTGATGTGAAGTGAGTTACGGAGTAACCCTTCGACGCACCACGTGACGTGAACCAAGAAGGGGTAGCACTCTCTTCGTTTCTTCTTCTTCTTCTTCTTCTTCTTCTTCTTCTTATTATTATTATTATTATTATTATTATTATTATTATTATTATTATTTTCTGAAGAAGCAGCGAAAAAAATCCCAAACAACCCTCCGAAACTTATCTGAAGCTGAATGAAAGAGAAGCTCGACGCTCGACCCATATACTCTTCCAGTCCCAGTTGCTCTTCCAGTTGCGTTGTGGACATGGAAGAAGTTAAGAGAATTGCGTTGGGAGAAGTTTTCGCTAATTACGAAGATTTTTTACGGGGTTTTCGTTCGTTTTGTGAGGCTAACTATCAACCCCTAATTGTGACAAACAATAGTAGTCGGCAAGTGACGATTTTGTGCAAGCATGGATATAAAAGATCTTCTAACAGCACCGGTAAACGTTCGAGGCTTCATTATAATTACATAGGATGTCAAGCTAAAATAACCTGCTACAAACCAGCCAACTCAACTCAAATAAAAATAACGAAAATGAATTTGGAACACAATCACGAAATTAATAGAGCTGCCTTCACATCTGCTACAGTGTCTCTCAACCACCAAGAGAAGGAAGTATTGGCCGATCAATGCCAACTGTAAAGTCAGTCAAATTAAAAGAGTCATGAAGGACAAATTCGACAAGACTCTCTCAGCTCGGAAAATTCGTAATTTACTGCAAAAGTTATGCCCTGACTCAGCCAACGACTCGCAGTTCGCAAGTTTTCTCGAGACAATTGAGGAGAATGGAGGAACCGTTTTTCATGAGCTGGATGAAGAAGGAGACGTCTCGGTTCTATGCATATCTACCAACGACATGAAAAAATAATTTCTCTTGTCTTCCTCACCAGTAATTCAGATTGACACGTCCTTCAATTTCGACTCGTCGAAATACAAGGCATGCGGGGTTTGTTACCTAAATCATACCACAAATCGAAGCGAGTTTTGCATGCTTGGTTTCATTTCTGTAGAAACAAGTCGAAATCTACGTGCAGTTTTCCGGTTTTTCAAGTCGTTATGCAAGGTTTCCCCTTCAATTTTTATCGTCGATTTTAACGAAATTTCTGTGTTGAAAGAAATCTTCAAGGACGCTAGAATTCTCCTTTGTAGATTTCACGTGATAAAATACGTGAAGAACCTCGTGGCTTCGGCGCCAGTTTTGGTTGAAAAAAAAAAATGACATTATGTCACAGTTCAAGAAAATTGTGTATTCGCGTTATCCAGAAAGTTATGAAGAAAATAAAACAAATTTTCTTCCCATGGTAGACAACGTTCAAGTGAGAGTGAACGAACAACGTATCCCTCAAGAAACAATACCTGGACAACTGGGACTGCTGTTAAGATATGTGGGTCACATGCTTCAGGAAGAATCTTCCAACTTTGGGAGACAACACGAACAACAGAATTGAAAGATCTGTCTGGACATCGAAGGCCAGTTTGAAAGCACGATTCCATTCTCTACCAAATATTGAAGAAAGCATCATGCACCTCATTTCTTTCTGTGATCAAAGAATCATAGAGTCTACGACCGACGCTCATCTCAAATCTCTCAACATTTTCGACGCAGACAACGTTATCAAGGAACTTAACGATCAAGCTTCCCGATGGTTAAATGATCGAGGCTGTATCCTCTTTCATCGGAGTTTGAAGGCCCTTCAAGCGAGAAGAAATTACCTGTCGATTGAGGAGGAAGGAGTGCGAGAAAAGTATGAAAAGTAAACATTTTTGTATAAATCTTCACTGACGACATGCACTTGCACGTTTTATTGCAATAACCAAGCCCCTTGCCGACACATTTTGTTTAAAAGAGAACGTGAATCATTGCCATCAGTGTTCGATTTGACACTCTTTCACAATCGATACCACAACTTACGAGGGCGTCATGAAGAGCGTGATTTGGAACTGGTAGACAGGTCGGTCGACGAAGACATTTTCGAAGATTGCTCTGTTCATGAATTTGAATCAGAAGACGACTTAGCTACACAAGATGCGACTGCACTAAGCACCTCGACTTTAAGTCAAGGTCAAAAATACAACTTGATGCTACCAGTCGTGTTAAACATCGCCAGTTTGACGTCGTACTATGGAACCCAACAATTCAAAACGTGCTTAGAGGCCATGAAAGGAGTTGAAGCAAAAATACGAGATGGTTCAGAAATTCGGTGCCACACTTTGTTTCCGCCTAGCTTCGGAAAATCTGTCGAAAAGGCTACTCAAGTCGACGAACCTCATGACCAACCATCCGGTACTCAGTGCCAATTATCCGGAGATCGCCATCTCATGGGAAATGAGTCTGCTTCTTCAGGAAATCAACGCGTTGATCAGCTCAAGTTCAAGAAAAAACTGAAAGCTCGAGGTCGACCAAAGGTTCAAAAACAGCTTTGCCTTTTCAAGAGAACTGCCTTGGATTCCACTAGAAAGCGTCCACCGAAAAGAAAAGCACAAGACCGATCAGTGAATTAATGCTTTAGGTAATACATGTTCACTAGAATAATGTTTAAATGACTGAACGTAATTTTTCTTTTTAAAAGTTGAACGTGCCAACGAAACGTGGTTGTTTTCAGTCAGATTGTTATTGTGCTTTTGTTAGTTACTGTGTGAGTGCTTTGAAGTATAGCAAACGACAGGAAGGTGTTTCTTCAAGGTCTGAAAAAAATCGTTGGTGAGAAGAATTCCAATGTTTTTTTCATCACAAGAATACGAGGTGGTTCTGCACCGTATAAGGAGCAAAAGAACTCTGGTAAGGACTCCTGCGAGTTTAACGGCACGACTTAGTTAAAATCGGCGAGACTGAATAATTAATTAAACCGGTTTAAGTAATAAGTAGTACGTAACAAACGAAAACGTTTTTGAAGTTATTCATGAATTTACATTTAAGCATCGGCCATGGGGGGGGGGGTGCGATAGATTATAAGGATTTGAAGATTAAATATGCGAATGTTTCGAGGGAGAGCATCATGCTTTACTTCGATATGTGTGAGATATGTCAAAAAAATAAAACCACGAAGAGAAAGGGAAATCTCGCTGTCAAGTTGATCTCATTGAGTTCCACACACAATCGGACGGTGACTTCAGATTCGTGCTTGTTACCAGGATCATCGGACCAAGTTCGTCCAAATAAAGCCTCAGTAAACAAAAGTGAAAAGAAGTCGCGAAAGTTTTGCTTGATATTTTTACAACGATTGGTGCCCCATCCGTCTTACAGAGCGACAACGGCAGGGAATTCGCAAATAGAGTCGTTGAAGAGTTGAAAGATTCGTGGCCACTATTGAAAATAGCGCACGGCAAGCCGAGGCATTCCCAATCTCAAGGATCGCTGCCTGGCTTATCGACAACCAGACTAAAAAGTGGAGTGAGTCGTTAAAATTCGTTCAATTCATGGAAAACAAAGCATTTCATGCAGTGATCAACTGCTCGCCCTACGAGGCAGTGTTTGGAACACCATAACCCTGAAATCTTCAGGACTGCTGGAGGAGCTCCTCAACGATGCGGAAACTGAAGAAGACTTGAATGATCTCCTCGAAAAGCTCGATAGTGGTCCAGATGAGGAATGCAATGGACAAATACAGACCACTGAAGAACATTGTGAGGATGCGTCAGCGAGACAATGTCTCATCGAGAAAAAAAACTGCAATTCTAATGAAAAGGTGTGCCGCGTTTGACAGCCTCAAAGCTCAAGCAAAAAAGTCTGCTAATCAGTTCCCCAAAAAAGGTGATGCCGGGCAAACAGATAATTCCAGTGCCTGACGTCGACAGGGCAAGAGGCGATTTAAACAAGAACTTTCACATGTGACGAAATGGCTAGTCCTGGCAGAAACAAGTGTGCTCTTTCCGATTTTGTTTTGTTTTTTTTTTTTTTTCATAAGTTGCAGAAAGTCACCAGGGAACCGATTATCTCACTTTTAGATTAGAAAAGTGACGTGAGCCTGATATCTCGAAGAGCTTTGATTTTAGGACTATGGTGCATAGGGTATTTTCAATTTCAATCTAAAACAAAACAGTAATTTATAAGGCCCACCGCACACGAGTCGTCGGCGATATCAAAAGGTACATTTTTGCGTCCTCCTCGTCAACGTCTGGGTTAATTAGCCGTAGTTCACAGTAAGAAAAAGTGTCACTGACTTAAATTTTGGGTACATGGAACTTCCTCATTGTAGAAAATCTTCGAGTGAGAGACGACCTGTGTGCGGAAGTCTTCGGTAATACCGACATTGGAAAAATTCGTATCCTCTCCTAGACGAGAATAACCGATTCCACATCGAGTGCGTGATGAACCGTGTGTGGAGGGCCTAATTTTGAACAATTCCTGTCATTTATACCTAAACCGGAACTAAACGACTTTTTTTAAAGACTCCGATTCACAAACCTTTTGTTATGCATGTGTAGAGTCATTCGAGGGAATGTTTGTTTGATTGCATGGACTCCACAGAACACATACACGAAGTCTCAATGCGATGGTAGTGCGATCTAGCGGAAGCAAAATTTCTAACCCAAGAATGGTCTCGCGAGCTCTTTTAGTAAGTATATAAGATAACTTGTTTTCTACATATGTATATGACTTTGTCATATAATATACAGGGTGTAACAGGAAAACGGGGCATAATTGAAATGGGTGATTCTACATCACATGTGGGTCAAAAATGACTATATGGGCCATGGTCCGATTATTGACCGTTTCCGAGAAAATCGCAGTTTTCCTGGCTGTCAATGCATCAGGCTTTTTTTTCGAAAATCGGTCGGTATCTTAGCAACCATTAACCCTGGGGAAATTTGTAGGACACCGTTGGAAAGAGCACAAAATTTTCTTTAAGACGGTCGTAAAGTTGGGGTAGTTCGTGAAATTTGGGCACCCTCAACGCTCGGCTGAAAAGCCGCTTCCTTGAATTTCTCTATTCTTACTAGTCATTCAGCCAGCTGTCATTTACTGACAGCTCTCATAGGAAGAGTAGGACTTCATGAAAAACTTCTACAATTATTAAGCTTTCAAATGACCTGCTTGCTTCGGGCCTTCGTCTCTATTCCTTTTGAGATACTGTTCGAAATACTTTAAGTCCCTGTCTAAATCGTTTGAAAACGTATGTTTGCGAATGCCATAGAACGGGAAAAATTCGTTTAAAAAAAAAATGCTCTTCACGTCACTCAGGTTGGTGAGGGATTTTCTACTCGGTATTCGCTCGTTTTTTTTTTTTTTTTTTTTTTTTTTTTTTTTTTTTTTTTTTTTTTTTTTTAAGGGTCGCTCGACGATCTCTGCGAAATATCTGTCAAAGGAGAGGGTGGGAACGGTAGTGACTGTTGGCAGCTACCCTTGAATCCTACAGGTCAGAACCCTCAGGTTCTGAGAATCCTACAGGTCAGAACCCTCAGGTTCTGAGCAGTGACCTGCCGTTTCAAGCACTTAGTATTGCCTTTTTTGGAGTTGGTCCAGCGAGGTAACCGGACTCAGCAGTCTTAACGGATCAAAAATTTACCGAAAAGGTTTGCAAAGAGCTTTCGGAAGCAAATTGTTTCCCGCTCGAGGGCAATTGTGAACGTACGTTTCCAGACATTTTAGACGAGTTTTCAAGTATTTCGAACTGTATCTCAGAAGGAATAAAGACAAAATCCCGAACCAAGCAGGTCATTTGAAAGCTTAATAAATGTAGAAGTTTTTCATGAAGTCCTACTCTTCCTCCGAGAGCTGTCAGTAAAATGGCAGCTGGCTGAATAACAAGTAAGAATAAAGAATTCAAGGAAGCGGCTATTCAGCTGAGAGTTAAGGGCGTCCAAATTTCACGACCTACCCCATTTTTACGATCATCTGAAAGGAAATTTTGTGCTCTTTCCAACGGTGTCCTTGAAAATTTCCTAGGATCAATGGTTGCTAAGATACCGACCGAGTTTTGAAGAAAACGCCTGATGCTTCGAAATTCAGGAAAACTGCGATTTCTCAGAAACTGTTGATAATCGGACCATGGTCGAGATAGTCATTTTTGACCCACATGTGATGTAGAATCACCCATTTCAATTATGCCCCATTTTCCCGTTACACCCTGTATATTATACGTATATGCTATATACCTATCAGTTCAGCGTCGTGCGGACGAACATTCTCGGCAATGAGGAGAGTTAAAACATAGCTCAGAGCTACAATGGGTCAAGAGCGTTTCGGTAATGTGACTACTCTCAATCGAAAGCGAATTTGTAAAAAATCTAGACAAAGAAATCATTTACAAATCCTTTGTAAATAGAACAACAGAGAATAAAATGAAAATTAATGCGTTTCATTTTTTCCTGTTACCTCGACTTCTATACCAGTTCACGTAAAGGTGAGGAACATTTTAGGGGGATCACAAATCCGGAGGAGGGGAGGGGGGCTCACCGTATTGATCATCACTAGTCATAGGACTGAAGCCCCCCCCCCCTCCAGGAATATCGATCATCTCCGCCCTTGGGTTCAACGTCAATGATGATTTTTTGTACAGCACTGAAGTTCATCTTAAGACGAAAGACCATTTCGGAGAATTTGATGCGACGCGATGGTCGGTGTCTAGAACTTCACAAAGAGCTTGAGTTGTGGAATGATTCACGCTCATTATAGGCCGGCTTTTGAGCGAGCTTATACATAATTTGTTGAGTACTTTTTGGTATTCTATAAACAAAATTTCTCTTTCCCTCTCTCGCGATTGAATGCGCACACCTCGTTAATTCCATGCTAAGACCAATCTGATGGTAACCGAGTGATTCGCGCTGATGCTTGGAACTTCATCACAGCTCCTCGAACTACATTATACCTAAACGGGCTCGCACATTCACTATCCCCCCTACTCCCCCGTTCATAGAGCCGAAGTATTTTTATTTGACTTCACGAGTAAAATTGCGAGAAGTTCAGAGAGGCAAAAAAATGTATTTTTGAGGAAATCGAAAGAAAGAAAAGCATTCTTTTAGCCTTTCTAGCATTCTTTTAGCATTCTTTTAGACGACTACGAATAATGACCCTTAAGGGGGAGTTGCACATGTGTTTCCTCGACCCCTCTCCCATCATACCTCGCCTACTCCGCGTTACGGAAATTACCGCCGTATTTCTGCACCAATCGTGGACTTCAAGGGCTCATTTAAATCTTCAGCAAATTCCGCACAAGCGTACGATCTTCCTTTTTCATATTTCATCCCTAAAATAACTGTAAAACGCACACAAACTTTAACCTTAAAAATTCACACTCTTTCGACGACTTATTTAGGAAAGCAAGATCGTACGCTTGTGCGGAATTTTCTGAAGATTTAAATGAGCCCTTGAAATCCACGATTGGTGCAGAAATACGGCGGTAATTTCCGTAACGCGGAGTAGGCGAGGGATGATAGGAGGGGGGTCGAGGAAACACATGTACAACTCCCCCTTAACGCTCACGTCCACGCGCTCAAACTTTTTTTTAAAATTTTTGTTTCTAAACTTATATTATTTTTAATCAGTTTGTCTTCTACTAGAATGTTTCAAAAACTTCGACACGTAGAATGGCAATAGCTCTTTTTGTTTGTAGTCCGGAGCGACATGATAACGCGTGACGTTACAAAATCTCGTGCTGCTCGGAGTAGTCCGGAACTGACAAACGAACGGAGCTAACGTCATTTCAAGCAAAACAAGACAACAGAAAGCAAACGTGGCGTGGGGGAGGAAAACCCCAAATTTGGTATGAGGTAGACATACAAATTCTGGATCTCGAAGCATTACGAATGGAACGCAGGCTTGGGAATTCCACCGTCACAGGGGTCTCTGGATCTTGCACTTCAGTCTTACAACGCTGAAGTACAAGGTTGGTACTGGTGGTGGCTCGATACCTTGGAATTTCGAAAAACGCGTGAATCATGCACGCTTCCAGTCCAGTTAGCGTTTACCGCATAAACCACTTGGTCAGGCTCACAAATCATCATGAAGTTAATGGCATGCTTGCCGTGTCGGTTGACGAATTGTTCTTCGTGAATCTTTGGTGCGTAGATGTTAATCATTGTACCATTTCAAAACATTTTACCGCTAATCCAGAAGCGTCTTTTGGCCAACTAACAGGCTCTTGGATCACAAATTGAACTATTGCACTGGACACGTCTTGGAGTACGCAGCATGGCGCCAACGCCGTGATATTTGGCACCCAGTGGCCACCCAACGTAAAATAGTCAACTGCTTCTGTTCAGCGGACAGCGCTTGGCCTCCGTTTTGTACCTGAGATATATTATGACTGTCAATTTTCTCGAGCACGTATTTAATTTGAGGCCTACTCAAACGAAAAGCTTCGCGCACAAAACTGCCATTCATTCTTCGTCACTGTCTTTCTCGGAAAAATAGTGTAACACAGACATTTCACTCCTCACTTTCCAATTCAAGAGTCAAATATACAATTCTTAAGAAAAATCGTTACTGACTGATGCTCTTGTGTTTTGTTGAGACCAACAAAAAAATTAGAAATTAGAAATAGGGCATGCATTGAAGATGTTTTCCGGAACTATGGGCAGGCTCTTTGCGCAATTTAATTTAGAGTGCAAAATTAACGGCCGATTTTTTCAAAAAAAAAATCCAGGTGTGTCCATTTTTGAGTCGACCGTTCAAACAAAAATATCCAGGATGAGCGTCTGTCACACTTATCCCCTTTCTCCCATTTTTTTTGGTATCACCGTCTAAAAACTGTTAATTTTACAAAATTGAACAATAATCATTAATTACAGATGCCGGGGGGTGCTGTATGTAGCGTAGCTACATGCAAGTGCTACTACAAAGCTGCTGGAGAACATATAATGTTCTTCACTTTTCCAAAGGACCCACGTTTGAGAAAAGAATGGGTAAAGGTCTCCCCACACATTTCCGTGTTCTCACCGCGCCGAGTCCGCACCGACACCCGCCCGTCCCACCGACCGAGCCCACACATGTCCGATTCGCAACCGATCGGTCTCCGTGCTTCGAGGGGTAAAATATAAACTGGAGTGGATGCTTCGATTTAATTTGTTGTCAAGGTACTTACTCTACTCTTAAATGAACTTTTGTTCATTAAAGTACGGAATCCCATCAGGTGCGATTGTGTTACCTGTAAGAGGTACTCCTATTTTACTGTTTCCCGGTAGATTTTAGATCCGTAGACATGAAAGTGCACGTCTTCGATTCGTACTACTTTTGTTGAACACGGCGTAATAATTAATTACATTAATATAAAAACCCACCCGTAAGGCACATGGCTGGAAATAGGACTTCAATTCGCGGTTTCATCTTACGAATACGGAAAAATCGTCTGTGACTAATACATAAGCAATCTATTAATTTAATTATTTATTACTACGCTTGAAAATTGTACTTCTTCAAATTACATCACTGAAAAACTCTATAGCACATTTGAACTCAATTTGGTTTTGTGGTTAATTCAGGATTGAAATTTGAACAAGCAAGCTTCCTCTACATTATGCAATTTCCTGACATCTATACTGAGACTTTGAAATCGAAGATTGGCGAAGAAATAGAGCCAGAATTTAGGGTGAAGTTTAGGCGAGAGGGACTGGGAAAGGTGCCGAGGAAACTTGTCTGAAATCACCTTCCAGAATTTGACAGCTCCGTTTTATTCGGCGACGATCTGTATATTAAGGTAAAGTTATTTTGTTATGAAATGGAATTATATCAATTTTTTAAAATTATAATTTACTATTATATGCCTTTTATTGCTTGTTACTGGAACAGAGCCCTGAGGGTGGGGAAGGATGACTCATGGTTTAATGCTCTGAAATGAAAATCACACTCCAGTGATCGATGAATTGATTACGTAGATGGTGGAGAATGGTCCAGACAATGATAGCTACAATTTTAAATTCAAAAGAAGGGAGACAAAAAAAACAAAACAAAGGACCCCAAAAATACGCAGTGGCTGAAACTGTCCTTAGCACCCGCCGCACCGTCTTGTCTGATTTGAAGCCACTCACCATTCCAATTATACTAAACTTCTCCGCATGATTTGGCTTCAAAGCTCTCATAATTTCATTCTAGTTTGAAAAGCTCGAAGATGACTATACATTTAAAACTGATTGATTTAGCGATGATGGCTGTAGCATTGGAGGAAGAAGACCGTGAATGGAGAAAGGAGAATAGAAAGCGTAAGAGAATTTGGGTTCATGAAGCTTGGCTACAAAGGAATGACGAGGGGGAATTCGCAACGCTCTACGATCACCTTCTGGATGATGAAACTAAATTTTATGTTGACTTCCGAATGTCTACTCAAACATTCAACCTTCTCGAGCAGAAACTTCACCGAAATCTGAAGAAAGAAGACACCTTTTGGAGGTCAGCCATAAGTGTTAGAGGACGCCTTGCAGTGTGCTTAAGGTAAGTTTTCCTTTCACGTATATAAGACTCGAGTAGGTTACCGAATACACTCATAATAAAAAAAAAAAAAAAAGTGAATTCTGTGAATGAAATGCACTAATAGGCCTGAGTGGCGATATTATATTACATTCCGCAGGGGTAAATTGAAATAGTCACAATAAGAAGTACGCAAATTGAAAGATGATTAAGATGGCTGAACTGTAGTAGAGGTAGAGAAGATCGACGAATACCTCATGCCTCTCATCACTTTTTTGAATGTGAACACCAAACAGTAGTAAAATTAGAATTTTTAAATTTCTTATGTAGTTAAGAATAATCGCAACAGTTGGGTCAGTGATCATTGATTGCCTGTCCTACGTATTAACATTATTATTGCTTAAAAAATTTCTGAAGTCTAAAAAAATTTAATCTATTATAGTATTTTTTATTTAGTATTTTAATTAATAAATTAATTAGACTGATATTATCCGGACGACGATGGAAGGGCATAGCCCAACACGATGGACCTGGGTGGGGTTGGGCTTAGCTTATCCCTCGGAGTACGACTCCCAAAGGCGTCTCCGTGGCGCAATTGGCAGCGTGCTGGACTGGTAATCCAGAGGTTGCGAGTTCAAATCCCGCCGGGGAGCCATTTTTTCTCGAAACTCGAATCGTGTTGGGCTATGCCCTTCCATCGTCGTCCGGATAATATCAGTCTAATTAATTTATTTATTAAATTAAAGTTGAGTAAATTCACGAGGAGAAGAAATTACGGCCGAGTGTTCGTCTTCTGCCCCGCTGCTGTTGTATGATGTCGGACGTAATGACATCTGGGTACTGGGATGTTGACTGGTATAATGGGCTTAGTGCAAAGTTTAAAATGAGAGCGCTCTAGGTTTCAAACTGTGCGTTTCTTGTTCCGACTTTCTCTTCACTTTTCGTAGTAGTATACATGAAAATGTAAGAGTCGCTTAATAATTTTCCGTTTTTTAACCGTAAAATTAATGAGATGGCCCCTCATGATTTTTGCCAACTTCTTAGGTACCTACGTTTCTTTTATGAAAAAAATATTTTGAAGTTACACGTGTAGCTAGAAGAAACAAGAAACAATTATTTCTTGGCCCACCGACTTGGCCTATCACGACGTCCTATCGACGTCAGGTACCGTTGAAGGCGAACTGGCATTTTCTAATAATTATTAGTGCATTCATTTCAACCTTCGGGCCAATTACACTACTTTTCAGAAATGCCTAAATAAATAAATACAAATCGTGCATAAATAGGTACATAAATATGTGATACCTTGGGTCATTCCACGCCAAATCAGCCTTTTTTAGTATCTCAGAATTTTATGAAAATTTGTTTGCCCAAATAGGTCGACATGAAACTAATTTTTGCCAAGTTATTTGGCATAAGAATGAAAATTGACTCTGATATGGACATAGCCAAAATCTCCGTTTTAGACAACAGTTTGGTACACTTTTACGATATCTACGGTTCTAATCAAGTTAGAAAAATGGGCCAGCGCTCATTTCAAAGCTAAATGAATTTGCTACTTCTTTATCCCCTAACAACACAGGAACAAAAAACAATTTGTCAAATTTTTCCCAATTTGAAGTTTTCAAATTTGATTTTGACAGAATTCTGCATTTTTTAGTGCATTTCATTTAAAAAATGCACGATTGGTCTCGCCCTGATGGTCGCACATATGGGTTGTGATACTTTTTTTTCACGTTTCAGAACCACTAGAACACGAATCTGATGTCGGTTCGATTTGATAAATAGACAGGGTGTTTCTGAAATGGATGTCAATATTTAGGCTGGTGGTTCTACGTCACAAATGCGTCAAAAAAATTAATATTGACCCTAGTACGATTCCCACTAAGGGCACTGGTGGTCTCTACATAAGACATAGTGTTGGTGCAAGAAAGGCCAATGTCCTAGAACCTTACGAAAAACACATATTGAAAAGCCGCCTATCTCATCACATCCTGATGCAAAAACGGCCAATGTGCTAATTGAAAAATGAATGCATCCGAGCAGATGACATGCAAAAAATTCTAGTCTGCCAAGTGAGGGTGGAATATTGGCAGCAGGTGTTCGGGTGCTGGGTGGAAACGAGCAAAATTGACGCATTTGTAGATGAACCAAATTTTACCTCCTGATTCCTGGCTACTGAGTGAAGCTAAAAACACAAGTCTGCCATCACCCATCAAGCATTTGGAAGTGGGACGTGGAAGCAGACTACTTACAAATTTAAGGGTCAAATTGACTTATTTGGGCATGACATTGGACAAGCAGACTTATTGGACTTATTGGACTTATGTGGACAAGCAAAATTTTGCCTACCGTGAGAGGGTGACAATTACAGGCAGACGAAGTTGACATTTCAACAAATTGGGGAGGCATTCATAAGCCATAAAATTGACTTATTTGTTATTTGTAAAAAGCCCAAATTTTGCACAGGGGTTATGGGTCACTCACTGACTCGAAATAGAACAGTTTGCCGTACGCCTTGAGGTGAAAAGCTACAGGCAGACTGGCTTCAATTCCACCAAATCCCGTGACTCAAAACTGGTCTTATGCGGTGTAGTATCCAAATTTTTTCCTGAAGTCTGTGAGCCTCTGACTTCCTCAGTCTTTCATGTCGTTATCTTTGGAGTGAAAGTGTCAAGCTGTGAGTAGGAAAACCAGAAAAGTCAAAGGCAATATTCTGCTTGACCACGTCAATTGTGAATTTGCCATTTTTGCCCAATTTTAACCTGAAACTTGAAAGCGCTTTTTTTGTCAATATGTATTATAGCATAGTTTCTCAATTTTTACCGCGGGGTTGGTCTAAAAACAACTATTTTGCGTTTATTTTCACAATTTATTCATAGAATGGCCTCCATGCACCGCAATCAGCGATTTTTTCTCAATTTGAGCCAGGAAGTTTCATCCCGAGACCACGAATTAGCGCTTTTTCGCAGTTATAGCCACGAATATTAGCGATTTTCCAATTTCTTTGCTGAGTCAGCAAGTTGCAAATTGCCGATCAGCACTTTACTGGGCTTAAGGACCTAACGAAACTGGGGAAACGGTGTATTTTCTCTTTTTGCCACAAATTCTCAATCGAGGCGAACAAACCAAAGATTTGCGCCATTCCAAAAATATTTATTGACACATTTTATTGATTATTTATTGATACATTTTTCACGCAGTAATGAGGTGTTCCATAGACCTGCTAGTTATTCTTTTAGATTTTTGGTTTCATCATTATTTTAAGTGAATTTATTCTATTTTCAATAAAAATTAATCGTGCAGATTGGCTAAAAATAGTGGCATTCTCAATAGTGGCTCAAAATCTGGATTTCTCGGTAGACAATGACGAGGAAGAGACCACAGGTCTGATTCTTTGCATCATTACACTAGTGTAGAAAATATTCCGATTTCATTAATTCTTTGCAATTTATCAATCAAATAATGTGGTTTTACACGCGAGTAGTGGAGCAAAGAAACAGACAATGTGTCAGTGAGTGTAAGTAGTAACTCAAGGCTGCGTTCTCAAGGTCACGAAGTGGCCGGTGTGTGGAATAGAAAAGGCGCGAAAACTGATCGCCATCACGGGAACCAAAAAACTTGAGAGTGGAGCGGATGGATGAGGGGTGCGAACAGTGACGCTGTATTATTATTTCCTGCCTTTTTTGAGCTTGACACCGCCGGAAGAAACCCATAGGCCTGATCAGTTCAGTTTTATTGACCTTCTCACGTTCTCGGTTTCCATAAGAACTGCGACAAGAAAACATGTACGCATGAAAATGAACGCGAACTTACAAGTTTTCGGCTGGCGGCTCGAAATTTTGCGACTGAATGCCTCAAGCCACTAATGCGCAAGGCCCATAGGCTGCTAAAAAATGACACCAGCAATCTAACTGAAAATTTTATGTCGCTCGTGGCGAAATTCAGTGGTGGTAAACAGATCAATCACTGCAAGCGAGGATCGTACCAACACCGAGGCAAAGCAGCCGGCCTTGACTTTCAGCTTGGGCCGTCGTGGACATACCTAACGATGAAGAGCGTCACATCAAAAAGTCCGGCGTCTCAAATCAAAAAACTGGCTGCAAAGAAATTGAGGAGGAAATTGACTTCGTCTTCCAGAAATCCGAAAAGAAATAAAATGGTCAAAAAGTTATCGTTCGATGGTATTAACCAAAACAAACCGAAACAGACACCTAATTCAAGTGGGCACGTTGACTACGGACCACTATGTAACGATTTAGATATGGACGAAAATGAGTTCAAGCACGCGGCGGCTTTGTTTACTAAAAAACATAATTTAGATAGATGAAAACGAAAGACAAGAACTCGAAAAGATGACGAAAGGACAATCTTCTAACGATTTATGGTTCAGAGAGAGGAAGAATCGATTGACGGCTTCTAACTTCGGGGCAATTTGCAAAAGGCGCGTCACGACGAAATCAGCAAACTTAGTAAATAATTTGCTATACCCTAAAACATGGGAAAATGAAGCGATGAACTATGGACGAATTCATGAGATTGATGCTATCAATGCATACGCGTCTCTCCATCCAGAACGACAACTACAGGCTTGTGGGCTCTTCGTGCACCCAACGGAGGGATTTCTTGGAGCTTCTCCTGATTCCCTTATCGATAGTGACGGGATTCTGGAAGTCAAGTGCCCCAAAACTGCAGAATTCTTATCATTCGAAGAGTTCATTACGACGAAGTGTTCCTTTCTCGATAAGAAAGGGCAATTGAAGAGAAGGCACAACTACTTCTTCCAGGTGCAGGGGCAACTTGAGATCACAGATCGATCGTACTGCGATTTCATAGTATAGGCTCCCAAGTTTGTTCGCATCCAGCGCATTACGCGCGACCAGGAGTTCTGGTCAACGGAGATGTTGCCAAAACTCAAGGATTTTTTTGAGTCAGCCCTCTTACCTGAGTTGGTTGACCCAAGAAAATGGCGCTCAATGCCGTTGAGAGACAGTTGAACAAACCATGAGAGTCCATGCTTCGGAATCACTTTACGTTCGAACCCTGTAACCAATGCCTCTTGTAATCAATGCCTCTTGATCGTATAAAATTGTGATATTTCATTTTTTTAAATACATAGTTCGTTTATATAGTTAATTATGTCGTGGGTGGATTGGAGAACATTCAATTGTGATTGTGACGCGCACAGTTACCATGCTCGCTACTTTGCAGAAGCTGGTGCTGTTGAATAAATTGTTCTATTGGTTAATTAATTAATTAATTAAACCGATGTTATCCGGACGACGATGGAAGGGCATAGCCCAATACGATTCGAGTTTCGAGAAAAAGTGGCTCCCCGGCGGGATTGGAACCGCAACCTCTGGATTACTAGTCCAGCCCCCCTATTCTGTAACTCTTAACGCGTGCGTTAGCGAAATAAACAAGGTGAATAATTCAAAATAATCAGCTGAGAAATTTTGCTAACGCACGCGTTATGAGTTAAAGAATAGGGGGGCAGGGGCCCTAGTTAGAGTTGTCGGGAAAAAATCCCGCAAGGGGTATCCAAGGACGCTTCATCAGAAATAATACTATCTTGCCATAGCAACCACCTGACGTGAGTTTTTCCCGACAACTCTAACTAAAGGCCCAGGCGGCCTATTCTGATTCGTCAGGATAAAATGCCGCAAGCGGGATCCAAGAACGCTGAATAAGAAATAACATTATCCCGTCATGGCAACCGCACTTGCGGCATTTCTTTCCGACAACTCAGAATAGGCCCCCAGCACTCTGAAATGCTCGAGTCGCAACTCGAATCGTGTTGGGCTATGCCCTTCCATCGTTGTCCGGATAACATCAGTTTAATTAATTTATTAATTAAAAAAATACCGGCGACAGAATTATTCATCATATCTGTTCTATTGGTGCTTAATGTTATTGTTTCTTTGATGGACCTTTATTTTTGAACTATTTTCAACTGGCACCGTTTTAACTACCGTAAAGTGAAGCGTGCACTCAAAGAATAAAACGGCTGGTTAGAAGCTGAATGGTTTTGAGTGACGATTATGAATAAGGGGTAATAGTACGGTACAACCAGTCAAAAAAACGGCCCAAACTCAACATCCAAACGGAGAGTTTCCCTTCAACGCCAAATTGTTCCTCACAACCCACATATTGATTGGTAAAAAGTTCAACCATTTGGAGCTATGGATTTGGGTGGAAGGGGGTAATAAGTTAGTAAATTCTTATTTTGTTCCAGTATTTCTCAAAAATTTCGAATTGTTTATTTCTTTATTTATTTTTTAAATTAGTATTTACAAAAATAATCTTCATCAAATTGCCAACAAAAATGATCCCCGAGATAATCTTACTTTTCCGTATTCCGTATTTTTTTTATTAATTTCTAACTTGGGTATGATTTTTTTTCTCCTTTTAGACCACCGGTGCCATCTTACCCCTTCGGTGGGGTAAGTTGGCTCTAGTGTTAACTTACCCGTACCATCACCCCTTAGTTCCAATATAATGCGGAATAGCTTGGCGAAATGAATTAAAACGAGGGCAATAAGGTAGGCTTTCTTTTAAAATGTTATTAAAACAATGACATCAAGAGTTTTCTTCTCTTGTTACGTTCAGATTGAATCTGAACGTAATATTTAAAAATGTTTCAACGCACTAGTAGTAGGAGCAAAATAGACCTAAACCCAACTTCCAAAGTGAAAGTTTCCCCTTCAACACCAAATTGTTCCTCACAACCCACATATTGGTTGGTAAAAAGTTCCACCATTTGGGCTATGAATAGCTTGGCGAAATGAATTAAAACGAGGGCAATAAGGTAGGCTTTCTTTTAAATGTTATTAAAACAATGACATCAAGAGTTTTCTTCTCTTGCTACGTTCAGATTTGAATCTGAACGTAATATTTTTAAAAATGTTTTCAACGCACTAGTAGTACGGTGCAAATAGACCTAAACCCAAACATCCTAAGTGAAAGTTTCCCTTCAACACAAAATTGTTCCTCACAACCCACATATTGGTTGGTAAAAAGTTCCACCATTTGGGGCTATGGGTTTGGGTGGGAGAGGGTAATAAGTTAGTAAATTCTTATTTTGTTCCAGTATTTCTCAATATTTCGAAATCTATGAGGTTTAGCGTGAAAATGAGCGTTTACAAAAATAATTCTCATCAAATTGCCCACAAAAATGATACCCGAGATAGTCTTACTTGAGTGAACGGTTCGAGAGTTTCGGCGGGTGTAGTAGTAAACAATTTTTCGTGTTTCGCTGTTTTTTGTCGAAAAAACTGGCATAAGGATACTTTTTTTTTGTTTGCACGAATTGTCTTTTGTAAAATCAAATTGCAATTTCGGTGGACTTTAGAGTGTTAATAATATGCCCTTCAAGGGACAACAACCTCACCAAAGATGGAGTTAAAACAGCAGCCAATAGATCTCACGGTTCAGGAAGTTGTCATCAACCAGAATTTTCCCCCACCGTACTTTGAGCGAGCGTCAGCGTATTGAGGGGACAATGCTACCCGATGTCACTGATTAAAAGCATGGCCGCATTCGGAGAAACATCCTGCCACTAGAAGAACCGAAAGAACCGTCGTTTTGCGGAATCAAAGAACGCCTAGAAGGACACCCCAAGTGGTACCAAAGTTTTCTTTCCCTTTACGTAGTAAAAAGGGTTTACGGAATGAGTCACAAAATGTCTTCGTGTGCGTCTAAAAAAGTTCACATCAACTTTGGAATGAGGCCCGACAACAAGATTGATAGGTTTTATTCGCGGCTGAAAGATCGGCGAAGTTGGAGAGGCGACCCACGTGGTGTACGTGGTTCCTTGTGGTGCCTCCGGCTGTGACCAAAAATACTCGGCCAAACCTAACAGTATTTAAAAACACTCTAAGCAAAACCGTAACTCGCTCAAGAATGAGGAGGAAACTTCAGGACTCTGTCAAATACGAGAGAAGCAGGACATATGTTTGATTTCAGCAAAGCTCGCGTATTGAGCCGAGAAAAGGTATTGAACAGAAGTACTTAATTTCTGAGTCACTTCACGTTAGGCTGTGTCCTTCTTCTGTCAATTTGAATAGAGGATTCTTTGGAGTTAATTGCCGCTTTAACGGTGTCATAACGCAGTTAATACTCTCGTACCTGCGCGTCTCCACTACGGGAGGAAGTGAGTGTGAGATAATGACTCATTTTTCGACCAGAGTCGGTGAAGTGGTAATCTTCACGCTACATGTTATTGTTAAAGGGTAAATTCGTTTTAACTTTCATTATAATTAATTAATAATTAAGAATTTCGTGGTTTTCTAGGCTCACCTTATGGGTTTTTTTTTCGACAGAGGAGGTGTTCTCCTTCATCAAATTGCACATCAAAATGATGCCAACAAAAATGATCCCCGAGATAATCTTACTTTTCCGTATCCGTATTTTTTTTATTAATTTCTAACTTGGGTATGATTTTTTTTCTCCTTTTAGACCACCGTTGCCATCTTACCCCTTCGGTGGGTAAGTTGGCTCTAGTGTTACTTCCGTACCATCACCCCTTAGTTCCAATATAATGCGGAATAGCTTGGCGAAATGAATTAAAACGAGGGCAATAAGGTAGGCTTTCTTTTAAAATGTTATTAAAACAATGACATCAAGAGTTTTCTTCTCTTGTTACGTTCAGATTTGAATCTGAACGTAATATTTTTAAAAATGTTTTCAACGCACTAGTAGTACGGTGCAAATAGACCTAAACCCAAACTTCCTAAGTGAAAGTTTCCCTTCAACACCAAATTGTTTCCTCACAACCCACATATTGGTTGGTAAAAAGTTCCACCATTTGGGGCTATGGGTTTGGGTGGGAGAGGGTAATAAGTTAGTAAATTCTTATTTTGTTCCAGTATTTCTCAAATATTTCGAAATCTATGAGGTTTAGCGTGAAAATGAGCGTTTACAAAAATAATTCTCATCAAATTGCCCACAAAAATGATACCCGAGATAGTCTTACTTGAGTGAACGGTTCGAGAGTTTCGGCGGGTGTAGTAGTAAACATTTTTCGTGTTTCGACGTTTTTTGTCGAAAAAACTGGCATAAGGATACTTTTTTTTTGTTTGCACGAATTGTCTTTTGTAAAATCAAATTGCAATTTCGGTGGACTGTAGAGTGTTAATAATATGCCCTTCAAGGGACAACAACCTCACCAAAGATGGAGTTAAAATTTACCATTTTAAATCGAAAACACCCTTTGTACCATGGTCCGAAAATCAAAACCCTACGAGATATGATTTTTCTAACGTTTATTATGACTCACGTCACTTTTCTTAACTAAATGGGAATAACTCAGTTTCCAGCTGACATTTGCAACTTTTGATGACAGATTCGGAAACAGCACATTTTTTTCTGTCAGGATTAGCCATTTACGATAAAATTCAACCATTTTCTGGGGGCTCTTGAGCTGCTCAAAGTTTGCAAATCGAGGATTTCTAATTTTTCAAAAAAGTCAACCCCCGCTTTTCTTTTCGAAATTTGAGCGCACCGACATCCCATGGGTCGGAAAAACTTCCCCAATGTGTCCTTTTTGAAATTACTCATGAACGTATTTTTAGTTAATCAGTGATTTTTCGGCAGAAATGACCATTTCTTAGAAAAAAGAATGGTTTTTCTCTTCAAAATCGCTTGTTTCGACCTACAACATTTGAACGAGCTTTGTGTTTTTTAGCATGATTGACGTCATTAAAGCATCATCCAAAGTTTTCCCTTGAACGGGGCGGACTGTGTACGCCCGTCAAAGTTCAAAAAATGTCGCTCCCGCAGCTAGCTGTCGGGTAGAGTGCATTTCTCTACTGCGAATTTCGAATTCGTATTCGAATCGGAAATTGGTAACAACAAGTAGAGTCATTAAGTGCACTAATTTCGTCGAATAACAGCTAAACACGCCGAAATTCGCAGTAGTGAAATGCACCCTTGCCGACAGCCAGCTGCCGGAGCGACAGTTTTTGATATTTTGGTAGGAGTGCGCATTCCATTCGGTTCGAAGGAAAACTTTGGATAAGGCTTTAATGAGTTTTAGCATGTTTTGAATCACAAAGCTCGTTCAAATTGGGTTGGTCAAAACAAGCGATTTTTAAGAGAAAAATCATTCTTTTTTTCCAAGAAATGGCCTTTCTGCCGAAAACTCGCTGAAGAACTAAAAAAACGTTCATGAGTAATTTTAAAAAGGACAAATTGATATATAAATTCGAACGGACACCGGATTCGTGTTCTAGAGGTTCTGAAACGTTAAAAAAAATTCATCGTGACCTCCCCCCCCCACCATGAGGGCGAGCCCAATAGTGCATGTTTAGAATGAAATGCACTATAAAAATCCGTGTCCCTAAAAGTTGGTCATACCTCGGAAAACTACCATTCCCTTTGCTGATATCATAAGAGGTGACCTTGGTTTTTTAACGAGAAATCCAGTAATGAAACCGGCGCTAACCCACTAGGCCATGGTGAGTTATTTATTGAAAACCGATTTAAAAGACAAATGGACGTAATGATAGTATATTAATTGAAGTTCAAAAAATGTCTTAATCAACTCGCCACTCGACTAAATGACTGGCCCAGTGCAACAATGCTTTACAAGAACTTTCTTTTGGCAAACACACCGGAGACATTTTGTTGTTTTTTGTAATATGATAAAAAATGGTAAATTATGTTGGAAATGGTTTTATCATTTTCTCTTGTACCCTGTGATAATTCACCCGAAGAGCTTTCTAGTTTCACTGGAGAAAATCCGAACCCCCGAACTCAAAGATCCCGAAAGACCAAACAATAAAAAACAGAAACATCCCTGAAATAGACGAGAGAAAAATAAAAGATCTCTCCTTCTAAAGAGGACAGAGACAGAGACAGAGGTAGAGTTAGTATTGAAGAGAGACCAGTAGGGGGGTTTCGCAAGCCACCCGCCCTGCCGAGTTAAACAGCCCGCCCGCCCACCAACCCCTTGCTCAAGTGGACTGAGGCCGGCCCTTACTTTTATTGATATTTCCGGTGATGAGTTTTAACCTGATTACGACGTAACTATTCACTTTTCCGTAAAACTGATCACGGAAATCGCTTCAGCTAATTCAAACGATTCTGCGCTGTACACGTTTTTCTTTCACATAAAATTTGACGTCGGGTAATTAATTTCGCTAGCAATTAATTATATAAGTCGCCCCTCCCAGGGAAAAATTTCCAAGAGATCCCTACACAAAAAAAAAAGGGAGCCCTCCGGGTGGGGGAATAATTGGAAAGGGAACCACCCACCACCCACCGGTCAACCCACTGAGCCACCCGAGCGGGTGGGAGTGGGCGGAAACCACCCACCGACTATATAACCCGAGCGCCGGCACTCCAAAAATCACTTCGTGTCGAGAAGTCAAACGGGAAACACCCCAGCAACCTGGACCAGATCTTCAGCCTGCAATTGGACTACTCGACTGGGAAACAGTACGACCCTCCAGCGGCTTCAACGACTGGGAACTCCAGACCCCACGACGATCCGGAAGTACAACAGCGACGACGCCGTCTTCCCGAAGCGAAGGATCGCTCACCAACAATCACGCCGTACGGGAAAACGTCCAGCGGTCAATCGAGACGACTCTTGACCGTTCGTGACGTCACACCCTACCAAGGCATCCACGGGCAAAGCCTATTGGGAACCTTTCCGACCCTTCAGTGATTCGATCCTGACCGGTTGGTATAAGGCTGACCCTGACCGAGGCCTCTTACCCCATTCTGTTTTTTTTTCTGACCAGTGGGACGGATAACCTTACGGGAACCTTCCAAGCTCTACTCCGTTGAGAAGACTCCGGACGCTTGTTGAAGTGGAAACCCTATTGTGGATTAAACCGCCCCTGGGTTCAAGTCGTCATACACTTGACGCATATATACAATCGGACCGGCAGGATAACCTTACGGGAACCTTCCAAGCTCTACTCCGTTGAGAAGACTCCGGACGCTTGTCGAAGCGGAAACCCTATTGTGGCCCTGACCACCGATAGGCATCCGTGCCTAAACCGTAGAGAAGACTCCGGTTATTCTTTTATTCACTCCTTTAACCTCGGTGGAGCTTGATAGATACTACGGGGCTTAGGGACACTTGTGTCTGCCCCAGAATTCATCGAGTAAAACCGCTCCCGTCCGAACCTTTCCCTATCCTTGCCGAGCTCGGCGAAGAGGACGCAGCGGACAACACCAAGGGACGCTAACGGACCGTTAGCCCAACAGGCTACCCATAGCCAGTGTATTTTCTTTTCTTCTGACCAGTGGTGCGGATAACCTTACGGGAACCTTCCAAGCTCTACTCCGTTGAGAAGACTCCGGACGCTTGTTGAAGTGGACACCCTATTGTGGATTAAACCGCCCCTGGCCCAAGTCGTCCTAACCCGGACGCATAAATTCCGCAAATCGGACGGATAACCTTTCGGGAACCTTCCAAGTTCGACATATCCGTTGAGAAGACTCCGGACACTTGTTGAAGGGAAACCCTATTGTGGCCCTGACCACCGGTAGGCATTCGTGCCAGACCGTTTAGACGACTCCGGCCAACAGCCATTCTCGTTCCCTCACCCCCGGTGGAACTCGATAGATACTACGGGGCTTAGCGACACTTGTGTCTGCCCCAGAATTCATCGAGCAAAACCGATCCTGTCCAAACCTTTCCCTGTCCTTGCCGAACCCGGCGAAGAAGACACTACGGACAGCACCAGAGGACGCTAACGGACCGTTAGTTCGACAAGAGGATCTGCAACAGCGCGAAGGGACGCTACCAGACCGACAGTCGCGAAGTCTACGCACCGGAACGACCGGAAATCACTGAAGGAACGCATTGTTATTATTTCTTCCGCACCAACAAATTGTAATCAGTTGTATTATATTGAGAATATATTGGGGCCTGTTACCCAAAGCAAACAACAGGTGGCGACCGTTAAATTCTTGCATCTTCAACCCTCATCTTCGGGTCGTCCGAACGACCCCCCATTAAGCCACACCGCGTCAAATTTAATCACATAATATACGTAATAAAGAAAATTAGGGATTCATTTTTTCAAATATCGGTTATGCTAGCTCCCTTTGAAACTCAGTCCCGTACTCAAATCAATTTACAGATTGAAAATCCATCAATTGGTTCTTGAGAAAAAAGAGGAGAACTTCGGACAGTTTACCCTCTCACTCGCACACTTGTCGTGGACATTAGCCTTAAGGGGGGGTTTCAGGCGGGTTCCCTCGACCCCTTCCCAGTCATCCCTCGCCAAAACTTCGCACATAAATTTTGGCTCCATTTCTGCATCAATATTCGTTTTCAAAGTCTAATTTTAATCTTCACGAAGTTCTACAGTGACGTTAGATCTTGCTTTTCCAAATTTCATCCCTGTAATTACCTTAAAACACATTCAAATTCTAAAGTGCTTTAGGGTTAATTTAGGGATAAAATTTGAAAAAGCAAGATCTAACGTCACTGTAGAACTTCCTGAAGATTAAAATTAGACTTTGAAATCGAATATTGGTGCAGAAATGGAGCCAAAATTTATGTGCGAAGTTTAGGCGAGGGGCGACTGGGAACGGGTCGAGGAAACCCGCCTGAAACCCCCCCTTAAGTGTTATTATCTTGAACTTCTTCCACTCCTGCTGAGAAATTCAGCGTCAAACTTGAAATTGTTTACCATATTACCCATGCTGACTAGGTTTTGAAGTCGATTCTCTCAGCAACAAGTGGTTTCCACGATGACCTTTTTTCAGAAAAGTTGGCGTATGGTGTCAGCATCATTATGGTATCTTGACATCACCTTCCATCTCGGATAATTTTTCGATTATTCCAAAATTATTGCTGAAAAATCCGTTTTAGTGCTCATTACTCAAATAGTCTTTCTTCACGAATAACTCGAGAAAAACACGATGAATGTTTGCCATCCATTCTTGACTAAAAAGGGCCTCTGAAAGTAAATATTTTGAAATTATAAAGGACTCAACTGTGTTGAAGACACAGTATAGGTGATGACAAAGAACAAGTTGTGATTTAGGCCTATAAAGAAATGTCCTTATTAATCGTTATTATTCATCCTTATTAATCGTTATTATTCATCCTTATTAATAGTAGTCGAGGAAGACCCGACTCTGAGGACCATTCAACGATTAATAAGGACATTTCTTTTAGGCCTAAATCACCACTTGTTCTGTGTCACCACCCACTGTGTCTTTAGCGCAGTTGAGTTCTTCATCATTGGAAAATATTCACGTTCAAAGGCCCTTTTTAGTCAAGAACGGATAGCAAAAATTTATCAAGTTTTTTCTCGAGTTATTCATGAAGAAGGACTACTGGAGTAATGAGCACCAAAACGGATTTTTCAGTCATCATTTTGCAAATACAGTAGAATCCCGGTTTTTCGTAATCCCGATAAAGTGAAAATCCCGATAATTCGAACTATACGGCTGGTCCCTTGAAGAAATCGCGGTAATTCGTAAGAAACCCATGCATTTCGGTCCCCTCGTTAAATCGTAACGAATTTTCAAGTGCGAGTCCCGATAAATCGTAGTTTGAGTTCCCAAACGTCTTATAATTCGTAATGGGGTCGACTACAGCAGAACTCCCTACACAACATCTATCAAGCCATCAAAGATGTTTATTTTGATTACCTCTGCAGTTTTCTTTCAATAGACGACGTAGTCCTTTTTCGCTTCTTTTTCATTCTGTTTTTTAAGTTCAGACAGTTCAGTGGTCGGGCCGGGTGTATTGTCAGTTTTTGCGAACAAAATGAGTTCAAAACGTTCGGTTCATAAAACTCTTTCTCTTGCCAAAAAGAAGGAAATCCTGGAGGCTGTAGCCGGCGGGGAAATGAAGAGGGATGTTGCGACGCGTTTTGGGATTTCTCCATCGACTTTAACATCAATTTTAAAAAAGAAAGATGTCATCATGTCGTCATCCAATGCTTCTCGCCTACGCCAAAAACCCGGGGAATTTCTCCAACTTGAAAAATGTCTGATTTCGTGGTTTTCTCAGTGTCGGCAGCAAAATATTCCGGTGGGGGGCGTTATGATGAGGGAGAAAGCAAAAACGTATGCCACCAGTTTAGGAATAAACAATTTCAGAGCTAGTGACGGTTGGTTCGATCGATTCAAAAAAAGGCACAACATAACTTTCAAAAAGGTATGCGGGGAGAGTGCGAGCGTTGAAGAAAGTGTTTGTTCCGAATGGAAGCAAAAATTGTCCGAAATGCTGGAAAATTATGAACCAAAAGATGTGTTCAATGCTGATGAATCGGCTTTGTTTTATAAGTGCCCTCCAGATCGTACCTATTGCTTCAAAAGTGAAAAGTGCCATGGTGGAAAAAATAGTAAGGAGCGAATAACGTTGTTGTTCGCTGCAAACATGGACGGATCAGAAAAACTAACACCACTCATGATCGGTAAATCTGCAAAACCTAGATGTTTCAAGAACATTACGTCTTTTCCCATGCACTACCGGGCTAACAAAAAAGCCTGGATGACATCACTTCTCTTTAGTGACTGGTTGACTTCATTAAATGACAATATGAAAAAGAAGGAAAGGAGCATTCTACTTTTCATCGATAACTGCTCGGCACACTATAGTTTTCCACCTCTCAGTAACGTAAAAATCGAATTTCTTCCCCCGAACACAACTTCAAAGCTTCAACCCCTTGACCAGGGAATTATAAAAAACTTTAAAGTTCTCTACCGCCACGAAATCGTCAGGAGACTGCTGAATTCCATTGAAGAAGGAAAGGAGCTGAAAATGTCAGTCCTAACAGCCATGAATATCGCCGATAAAGCATGGCGGAATATCAGCCAGGCGACCATTCGGAATTGTTTCAGAACGTGTGGTTTTGTCAAAAAAGAAGATCAACTTGGCCAAGCCGACAGTGAAGCAGATTTTCCTGTTTCTCCAGCAGAATGGATCCATCTGCCCCATAGTGGAGACAGTCCGATCACGTTCGATGACTTCGTTCATTTCGACGACGATACTGCCGTTGCTGGTCCTCTGACAGACGAGGAAATTTTGGCTTCAGTTAATGAGCAAGATGACGAACCCGATGAGGACCAAGATGAACCCTTACCGAAAGTATCACCGAAAGAGGCTAAGGCGTGCTTAGACACTCTACGAGGATTCATGCTTCAATGTGAAGTTGATGACGACGCCTTTTCTGCTATTGTGAAACTTGAAAATTCACGAATTCACGTGAATTCACGAAAATTCTCTTGTTCAAAAGAAAATAACTGATTTTTTTCACTAATTGTTCTTTTTTACTTTTTCACTAGTAAACTTATTTGATTAAAAAAAACTCTCGATAAATCGTAATTTCATTTTTTCATCCCCATAATTCGTAGTCCCGGCAATTCGTAAATCCCGGTAATTCGAAATATTGGAAGGGTCCCTTGACGGTACGAATTATCGGGATTCTACTGTACCATTGTTCAGGCAAGAGAGAATTATTAAGGCGTTTCATCCAGCCGTTCTAAATTCTCCGTTTTGCCTTCAAAATCATTTATAAATTAATAACTGTTTTAATTCACCCTCTCTTTCTCTCTCGACACATATGAAAAAACTTGTGGAAGAAAAATTGTCTTAATTCGTTTTTGAGCTTTCAACTCAACAACATCGTCGCTTCGATCTTTTAAACTTGTCTTTTTTGCTGTCGTCAATCGTTCCAACGACCACGTCAACCAGCTAACTGCAGCTAGTGGGCTGGTTAGCCTTGTTTTTTTGTCTTACACTCCGTCGTTGCGACACTCCGTCGCTTCTACGTTCATTTCATCGCTCGTCCTCGCAACGTTCCGTCGCCAGAAATCTTTCGCCTGCGACTTTTACCTTTTTCTCGCGGTCTACTCCGTCGCCCGTCATTAGATCGTGACACCCCGTCGCCCTGACCATTTGCAACCTGTTCTTCGTTCCTAGTAAAATTAAAACAGGGGGCTTATTCTCTAACTCCGAAGCAATAGCTTTTTCGAAGTCATATGTTTAATTCATTAATTTTCTTCAAACAAATGAATGAAATAAACACAAGGCTGGCGAAAAAAACATTGCTTGTTGTTAGAGAATAGGCCCCCAGTTGTTCAAATTCTTTACATATTTTCTCTTTTACAGTCCAAATTCACCGGTCCACTAAACAAGTGTGGCCAACCATGATGATGCTGACACCATGCGCCAACTTTTCTGAAAAAAGGTCATCTTGGAAACCACTTGTTGCTGAGAAAATCGACTTCAAAACCTAGTCAGCATGGGTAATATTGTAAACAATTTCAAGTTTGACGCTGAATTTCTCAGCAGGAGTGGGAGAAATTCAAGAAAATAACACTAAACGACGTAGAAAAAAGTCTGGCCTTTCCAACGGTGCCATCAGATTTGACGTGACTCATCTGGTTGCTAAGGTACGGACGATTTTCTTCAAGAAAACAAGGTCATTTTGAAAACTGCTAACTCCGTGAATATCTCGGAAACTATTAGGAATCGTACTAGGGTCAATATTAATTTTTTTGACGCATTTGTGACGTAGAACCACCAGCCTAAATATTGACACCCATTTCAGAAACACCCTGTATATATGACCCCTCGCTTGTTAGCACGGTCACGGTCGCAATTTCGGACTTAAGGGGAGACGAAATTATATGTGAAAAAATTGTCTTCCAGATTCGAACCTTGGCACTTTGTAACTGAGAAATTGTGACAAAACATTTAACCTAATGTAGTTGATCTGAAAATTTACGTAATCTGAAAAAACATCAGGGGTACACATTTTAATCACGTTGTAAGCCGACAAGATTCAAAACTTGTCATTAAGGTACGTTACCCGGACGGTCCTTGGTAACATTAGCATCAGATTACCTTAATGTTTTATTATGATGAGACTTTTGCGTTGCTTCATAACCCCCCCCCCCCTCTTTTATGCAATTGTCCCGAAAAACAATTCAAAAGTGATTGCAGTAAAGTTCCTTTTTTGGGGTGAAAACTCTTCAAAATTGTCGACAACGCTTAGAAATGTAACACATAAAACATAAAATTTGTATATTTTTTCAGAAATTTATATCCTCCCTGTGTTTGTATGTACTTCATTTTTGTCGATGGTGAATCACTCACCAGGTAAATCATTCTTATTTACAACAATTTAAAGGCTATTTGACTGTATTTCTTGTCCCAAAGGAGAAGTTGTTGGCAGATACGAAGAAGTAAAGATAATTTCTTATGTGTTGGGGGGGGGGGAGTGGGTCATAAAGGAATTCAAAAGGCCCCCTAGTAACAAAACATTTCAGTGATCTGGGTTTGACGTGCATTGTACTCGTCCGCATATTGCGCCCTGAAGACAGGTTTCATCCATGTGCCATAGTGACACTTGCCCTTATGGCATCTATATTTTGTCCTTGTGACGCTCAAAAAGATCTTATGGTTTTGGCTACCCTAAAATAAAATATTAATCATTGAAGTTATGGCGCCCCTTCATATTATAATAAATTTAAATTAACATATTGTAGCACATGGATAGCATTTCATTATTATTTCTGATCGCTTTGTAGAAATGGCTGAAAACCAAGCGTAAGTATAATTGTCTTCTGTGGAATGGATTTGAGCGATTTCGAAAATGAAGACGCCCTGGAGCATATACGTATGTTAGATATATTGGCAGAACGGGAGGCTCCAGGGGCGTCCTCTACAAAGCAGAGCAAAAAGGAAGAAGGAATGGAGAATAAGAAGGAGAACAAAAACAGAGACGTGGAGGTTCAAACTTCCAATGAGGATTTGGATCCAATTGAAATGTAGATTACCATTGAATTACTTTATATGATAGAAGTAATAATTCATACATACAGGGTGGAACAGGATAAGTGCGACAAAAAAAATTGGGTGAAAATAGGCCTCATTTGCGATCGAAAACACCCTATACATATACCATGGTCCGAAAATCAAAATCCTACGAGATATGATTTTTCTAACGTTTTCTGAGGCTTGCATCACTTTTCTTAACTAAATGCGAATAGATCGGTTTACAGCTGACGCTTGCAACTTTTGACGATGGATTTGGAAAGAGCACACTTTTTTTCAGTAAGGCATAGCCATTTTCGATAAAATTCAACTTTTTTCTGTGGGCTTGAGAGATGCTCAAAGTTTTGCAAATCCTTGATTTCTAATTTGTCAAAAAATTCAACCCCTACTTCATATCATAAATGAAATGCACTTTACCGGACAGGCTTGTGTCGGAACTTTTTTTTTCAATCAAATTTTTTTCTGCGATACCTTCATATCATATTAAAATTGTCACGAAGTTTGAAGAGAGTAATTTTTGTTTGAAGAATTAGATTATTTTTTGAGTTCACCTAGATGGGCGTTTTTTAATGCTTAGCACTCTTTTAACGATATCGCTGGTCGTAATCAAGTTAGAAAATCGGATAAGCGCTCATTTTAAAGATAAATGAATTTTCTACTTATATTTAACCGAAAAAAAAATCAAAAAAATATTTTTCAATGTGAAGTTTTCAAATTTGTTTATGGCAGCATAGTGTATTTTTGTTTTTGATGAAATTTTTATCTGTGATACCTTTATATCACACTAAAACTACCACAAAGTTTGAAGAGAGTAATTTTTGTTTGAAGAAATATCTGATTTTACGTGTCCAAGGCGAAGGAACATAAGTACATCGTACATCAATTAAAATAGGTACGTTTCCATCGGCTTATTACAGGGTTAAATAATCTCAAAGAGTTTGTGTGTAGAAACTTAAAGTTTATTTATTATCAATCCATTACTTATTAATCCCCTTTTTAAGTGCTTCGTACCACCCTTCTTTTCCAGAGGCGTTGAATAGGAAGACGAGAGCTATGTTTTACGTTAGTAGTGCATTTTGCCCCCCCCCCCCAATAATTTTGAATTCGAAGCCAGTCTGTGGGCATGTAGAATAAAAACGTCGGCAAAACAATGTTTTGTGACGCGCGTATACTTTTTCTTCGTCTCTAAAGAAAACTGAGACCTATTAGCTTTGCCCTTCTGCAGCTCAACGAGAATAAGTCAGCAATTTTTGAGTGAAAGTGGAAAACAATGAAAGAAGGGGAAACGAGAGCTCCAGCTAGCTCATACCTCTGTTGGTTTTTCTTTTATGATCGTTCAATAGTGATCGCGTATATGTCTTACTCTTCTGGTTTACGACTTTGGCTCCAAATATTGTCTTCCTGCCTGACTGAGTGGCCAAGTTCTTTCCTTCAACGGTCGAGGTAAAATGTAATGAAGATTTGTCAAAATCAAATGAACATTGAGTTTCGATTGACGGATTTACGAGTGACTGTGAGGAAGAAGTTGACGTGCGTGGTTCGTCTATTAGACATTCTATTTGCAAAGAGCAGTCCGGCGTACTGGACTGCTGTTGTCTTTTCATGCGCCGGTCGAGTCTAGCAGTATCCTGGGAAGACCGTTGCCGCTTCCTGTAGTTGTGGAAAAACTGATGGGATGTAACCAGGATGGTTCTCGATGTTAGAGCTCTTCCCTCCAACAAAATGTTCGCTACACACTCTGGAATGTGCCGACGGTTCCCATAAGCTTCCATCGGGCCTGAGGATTAAAAAAATAATACGTTCTCACTACAGAGTACTGCAAAACAACAGAAGGGGGAAGCATTGGAGAAAACAAAGTTATGGATTTAGGCGTTTTAAGGTGCGTTTACACTGAAGTGTCCCGCGACCCTCATGTTACGACATAAATGTAAAGTGTCTAGCATTATAAACACATGCGGTACTTGCCAAGTAACGAGCAACACACTTTCGAAATTCTCAGCTGATGGTTGGTTTCTAGGCAATTGCTAGAAATTGATTGAATACTTTGCATTTTGCAAGTTACCGTATGTGTGTATCCGTCTTAACACTAAATTTCAAGCAATAAAGTGTCGCGGGACACTTTGGTGTAAACGCACCTTTAGATCTTTGAATTATTAACAGCACAGTATCTATTACAGTACAATCACGTTCAAAAGTAATATAATTATTCATCTCCATCGCTACTCAGGAGAGATTTTTGTGTAAATCGAAAACGCGATAATTCCATTTCTACCTACTCTCGAGGACGATAACAAAATAGTTTTTTTACTTTTGAAGTTTCATTTGAACGCTGAACATGGCTAGAAAGTACACAAAATGCTTCAGTAGAAAAATAATGAATTGCTCTACACTTACTTTTTCCTGTTGACGGCCAGGATCCATTTCAACCGTCTCTCTTTTTCGTACGGTTTATTGGGAAAACCATAGAATTGAAGGCCTTTATACTTATCATACGAGTTATTGCAATCCACAACACAGCACTGCACCATTTTAGCTAAAGCAAGAAGCTTTAAAACGTCCGAATATAACTTTAAACGGAAGTCAGAGCTGTTTCTTCGAAGGGAGAGGCAACTGAAGTTAGAACAAGTATTGCGCTAGTCTCCCGTTAGTCGCAGGGCTGTCACTTTGCACTAAGCCCATTGACGCGTGAAATTGTTTGAAATTCTATTTTCAATGGTCGCATTCAGTTGTCTCAGTTGAAATTCTTGTACCACATTAAAAATTTTTCCTTTTGCTTCGATCAAAAGGGCCGGGCTGAGAGTCTTCAGAGGACATGCAATTCCACCTAAAGCGTCAACTGGATGAATTCCAGCATTTTATTTAAAAATCACCAGAGAAAAATCGGGCTGCAACTACCGTTGATATTCTTCTGTTCATGTGCCAATTCACCGTTATACTTTTCTCCCAAATCGGGCATTCATGCAAGTTCTCCATTATGTCAGTAATTCAATTACTGCCCATTCAGGGTATATGGCGTGGAATTGGCAACTAGGTTTGGTTGACGATGGAAACCAGTTTGAAAAAAATGTAGCTTAACCTCCAACCCCATCATGAGGGCGCAATGCGCAATAGAACATTTTTAAAATGAAATGCACTAAAAGCAATGGGCTTTACTCCTATCGTATAAGTCGCATCCACTTGGCGGATTGTCCACTTCATGAAATGGATGTCCGTTTCACGAAGTGGCTCCATTTTCCGTAATTTCAAAAAATTCCGTCATCTGGACAAAAAAAATGTCCATTTCTTGAAAAGGAAATCGCGTTTGTCCAGTTGTTGAAATTAAGCTTTCTTACTGCAAGTGGATGCTCAACGTCATTTTTTAGAGGGTTTTTGAGTGCTCAGTACAATAACCTTTTTAAATAAAAAAAAAAAATTGTTTCAGCACCTGAGATTCCTCACTCATCCATTTCACGAAAAGGATAATGTTGTTGCATCCACTTGTAGTATGGAAGCTTGATTTCAGCAACTGGACAAACACGATTTCCTTTTCAAGAAATGGGAAATTTTTTTGTCCAGATGTCGTAATTTGTTTAAGTTACGGCAAGTGGAGCCACTTCGTGAAATGGACATCCATTTCGTGAAATGAACAATAACTCGACATGGATACGACATATAAATTCCATGATCTTACTTATTTATGTAGAAAAAGAGACGAGCGATGATTATCTGCCGCCAGTGGTGGGCAAAATACTTGTATTTTAAATACTTGTGTTTCTAAATACTTCAACTACTTGTGTATTTTAAAATACAAACTTTGTACTTATTTCTATTATAAATACTTTCAAAAAGTGTTTTGCATTTCCATTGTAAATAATTTCGACAAGCATTTCGTATTGAAAGTAATTTTTGAAAGAATTTTGCATTTTAAAACCAAATGAAAATACAGTTATTCTTATTGGCGCTAGTTTGAGGGACGAGTTTTCCTCTTTCTATTTTTCTCTCTCTCTCTCTCTCTCTCTCTCTCTCTCTCTCCCCCCTCTCTCACACTCTCTCTCCCTCTTTTGAGTTCTTAAAAAGATGGCGTGGAAAGGGTGGGAGAGGGAGGGCATATCTTTGATGCGTTCATCCAAGTAGGTACATGATATTTGCTGAGCCCTGCAGAATGTATGGGATCAGACATAACCCATTCGTCCAACGTGCCCACATTTTTACACCCTTTCACCCACATCAACTCCTCCAAATATTGTCGCCCCCTGGTGTAATGTCAACAGCAACAGTCACAAAGCCATGATTTTCAACTATCTACCTCTAAACTTACTATGGGATTCCGACTTTGCTAATGATCCGAAAATGTACTATTTAAAATTGTATTTGAGAAAAATGTATTTTGAATACGTATTTTGTGTTCGTATTTCAAATACTTTTATAAAGGTATTTTGTATTGTGTATTTTGAATACATTTTTAGAAGATTTTGTATTTTAAATACGTTCTCGAAGTATTTTGCCACCTTTGTCTGCCGCACTCTGTGTATTCAACAGTCAAACGTCTCAAGTTCTCACAGAACATTAAAATTGAATATGAAAAAATAGTTTCGTTAACAACACCATTATTGGTGTTGGAGGGGAAGTTCATAACAGCAATGTCCTGGGATTTCCTTCGATGACGAATACACTTTTCTCTACCCCCTGCTGCCGGTACGTTTTTCCCCCTAGCCTACACGTTCAGCAGCTGTTCATTTCGGAATCAGATTCAAACCCCTGAAAAGGCGGCGCGTTTCCCTGAGTCTAGATTTCAGTACTTAAAGGTACAGATGTATTGACACTTTATAAATAAATGCACCTTGGTACTGGGAAAAGAAAGAAGAAGAAGAAGAAGAATAAAAAAAAAATGGGCGTACAATGATAAAAGGCGTGACTGGCACGGCGCGGAAAGACTCGAAGAATGAGCTCGGACATGTGTAGGCTATCACATGTTAATGCAGTTGTTTTCATTTCACCGACACACGGCCGAGTGTCGGTGCGGTGAGAACACGGATATGTGTGGGGAGACCCTAATACGGTGCACCAGTAGAATACCTTTCGCCCCAGACGGCAAGCGAATTTGCAGCAGGCACTTCATCCCTGACGATTTTGAGGACAAAATGAAGGTCGAATTAATGGGCGGAGACGCAAAGAAGTTGAAAAAATATGGTGATTTAGATTATACTATTTCGAATTTAATGACAGCTATGGGCTAGGCAAATCCAACAATTATTTGATAATTATTTTTATTTGGACGTTTCGTCGATCGTTGCGTCGACCTCATCAGACTAAAGAACACAATGGTGATTTAAATATTTAGAACAAAAAATAATTATAATAAAATTGTCATAACTGTAATTTGTATTATAATTACACATTCATTGCCTTTGAAATTTGTCTAATAACCCGAAAACTACAGTTAGTGTATTTTATTTGTTCCCTAGCGATTCCTTCATTGCTGTTACCAGAGCTACTAAGCTCAACTACGGCATGCTTGATGAGCAACTGCTAGCTGAACGAAATACTTCAAAACAAATTAGATAAGTAGCCGTAGTTGCCTACGTTGTCAGTCATATCTTGTTGTGGTCTTGGACACACCTCAACAAGGTATGACTGACAACGTAGGCAACTACGGCTACTTATCTAATTTGTATTATTGTACGCCTTGCGTATTTCACGATGTTACTAATCCTAATACTTCAAAACAGTTATTGAATGGATTGATGGAGAGTGACAGTTCTCACCTAAACAAGAGAGAAGAGATTCTATATTTGTCAGAAAATACACAAGACACAGAACAACGGCCCGGTCAGTTGTCATCCGACAGAGAAATTCACGTATTGAAAAGCCAAGTTGAAGGCCTAACCCAGGAACTGCTAACTGAAAGAAGAAATGTCAATAAACAGCTACTGGATGAGTTGATGTTGTCGCGTGAATGCCAGTTGTCATCGGAAGGCGAAATTTTCCAGTTGAAGAGTCAGGTAGACGTTTTTAACCAAGGAAACGAAGGAACTACGAGAAAAATTGAAAGCTCAGGAGTCTAAAGAAGGTGAATTACGAGTCGAATTGCAGAAGGCCACTACTAGTTTTGAAAAAAAGGCTAGTAAGGCATTCAATGATTTTTTGACAACCAATCAAATTGAGATTGCAATGAAAAAAAATCCAGAGCTCGATGGACCCAAGAAGAGAAGCTATTTGTTCCTCAGAAATAAGCTGCACTATCCTCTCCCGGGGATATCGACCTTGCAGCACTGGGCAGTCCACATCGATATGCAGCAAGGTGTTCTAAGCGACGTCCTGAAAGGGATGGATGCTTCGGGGAAGGCATTCACCTCGATCCAGAAAGTGGCAGTGCTGAGTTTCGACGAAGTCAAGGTTGCTTCAATGTACGAATATGACCAAACAAATGACGACGTGGTCGGACCTCACTCTTATATGCAAGTTATGACGGCTAGAGGATTAGTCGGAAATTGGAACCAGTCAATTTATATTGCGTTCGACCAAAAAAACGCGGTCAACATATTGACCGACGTCATAAGAAAACTCCATATTATCGAATACAACGTCGTGGCTTGCGCATCCGACTGTGGAGGAGGAAACCAAGGACTATGGAAAGAGCTGAATATCAGCATTGATTCCACTTTATGGCCGAATCTAGTCACAGGCGAACCAATTTTCGTATTTATTTGCCGACGCCCCTCATTTGCTCAAGCTATTGAGAAATTGGTTTCTGGACACGGGGTTTTCTACCAAAGACGGTAGAATAAAAAAGGACTTGATAAAGAATCTGGTTGAAAGTAATGCCAAGGAGATAACTTCATGCTACAAGCTCACTCAATTACTCGTCGGTTGCGACAAAACGAAAAGGCAGAACGTGAGATTAGCGTCACAACTCCTTTCGAACAACACAGCGAATGCTCTTCTTCACTATTTGCCAGAGGAAAATCAAGAAGATGTCAGGTAGGGATGGGTAAAAAAGTAAGTATCTCATATTTTATCACTGATACTTCTCTGTTCCTAGTTGTATCAATAGATACTGCTCGAAAATATCAGGTACTTTTTGTATCAACCAGCTCTTCATGAGTTAGTGACAGACTGTAGTTCCTCAAGTGGGGAACAGAGACATTTCAACTTTTTTAGTCGTTTCCTACACTTCTCGTAAGGTATCGCTAAAAAACGGGTACTTTTGAACCAATAGGATGAGAAGAAGCTAGTTTCACAGATACTTTTTAACCAATAGCGAACGAGGGGGAGTATCAGATAAAAAGTACTCGTTACCCACATGTTACTCTGTCTCTGTCACCGTCTTGCACTCGTACTAGGTTTTGGTTCTGTTCTAGGTTGTTGAATTGAAACGAGTTTTAAAAAAGAAAGACACAGGGACGTTGCGTTCAAGTGTGTCTGGTGCGTGATTTCGGAGGGTGTGGTGGGAGGTGTGAATGTGAAAATTCGCGTTTATTTATCCGTTTTCTCCTGAGTTCTTTGACCTTGGTGATCATTTATTATTTCGTCATTTCGAAGGTAAGAAAGTGAATTTAAATATAATGCATTATGTGCCCACTGATTAACGTTCCGTCTTGTATTTTAGAGCCAGGTAAAGAACGGATTAATTGTTATGAGTATGACTAATGATGATGATGATGATGATGTTGCCGGACACCATGGTAGTCAATTCTTTCGAGAGAAATCCTTGTGAAAATGTGAGTAAGAAGTTATGTTATTGTTCCCTGTTTTTATTTTTATTTTTATTATTCGTCTGTTTTCTATTCAAGCTAAAGAAAGAGCCTCTGGCGTCAGTAAAACCTGCGTAACCTTGCAATGAAAGCTTGAAGTTTTTATATTTCTGGCGTGTATGACAACGTCATAAATATTTTGGATACAGACGGACGACTCTTTTAATCACAATAAAATTTAGACCATGGATAATGTCTGCAGCACGCGTGAATCTCCGAAAATTTTTCGGGTTTATATTTGTCACCGTCGGGGTTTACTTTTTTTTTTACGGTGGAGGAAAAATAATCGAGGAACAGTAACTCATGTGTTATATTTTAAAAATATTAGTTTTTTGACTTTCTCTGACGAGAGATTGCTTCTCCTGATGTTGAGGAGGTCACCAGCCTTCGAAAAAACCCTTTCACTGGGGACGGAAGTACATATGGCGCACATTTTTTGACGGACCAATTTACTTAAATGGGGAAAGTTGTAACTCCGTTCTTTCCACCACTTCAGAGGGTCTTAATTGCGGCTAAGAATAGGCTCTTCGACATATCGCTGGACCTCTGTTATGGCCCGGGAGTACGACGTGCCTAAAGGTTTATATGACGCGGCTTTCCGGTCGAAATCTGCCCAAAACGACAAGCCGGATGTTGAACCACTGTCTTCCGCGTTCTCAGTCGGCCCGGTTACGTCTCCGTGGTCCTCATTTTTAATAATGTCGGCCACCAACGAAATGACAGCTTTTTTAGCTCTGTCAGCTTTTTTTTCATTGGAAAAACCAATGTTTTTAAAGCGCGGATCGAGGAACGTAGATATGGTGAATGTGTTGCTCGATTCAACACCGCCGGGTCGAGAATGAAGTCCTATATTTACAAAAGAAATTGTAATTCATTGTGTTTTGATTTTATTTTATTGTCCTGCAGAACAGCAGCTAATTGACTTACCATCGATGATTTTTTTTGTTTCTCTAGCTGCCAATGAGACGCCTTTGTGTCTCTGTTCAATTTTTTTGTAGCCTGCGAGCAAGCCATTGGAAATTACGATCACGCTAGAGCCCGTGATGTATTTTTCTCCACTGAGAACCTCAGTGACTTCCTTCATGGGTTTGAGGATTTCGACGAGCTCTCCAACTAGCTTCCATTCTTCTTCGGTGACGTGGTCAAAGTCGACATTTTTGATTAGAGCCATCGTCGCTCTGACGGGGTTTTCCAGCTCGAAGAACCTATTTTTATACCTATATTTTTAGTAATGTCTCAAAATTAACCTTGTGTACCGATGTGCTACTTCATTATTACAATAAAAGAACGACATATGGGAAAATAAAAACAATTAATCAGTTCCGTTTTGGAATTTGATGCGAGTGTGGATTTCAAAAAGAGCTCGACCTCGGAGTACTCGCTGTGCACTAAACATATCGTCGTGATAAAAAAGAAATTTCAATACAACAACTACGGCGCGTGAAACAACAGAATTCTTCTCAACAAAAACATCGAAGAAATCATTAATATCTACGGATAAGTCGACACTTCGAAGTTCAACCCCTTTCTTCACATCCTTCACGTCTCGATGACCGAAGACCGGATTTTTATGAAAGAAAGTTTTCCGCCATTTTAAAAAAAATATAAAATAATTACAAATTAACATTAATTTCCCTTTCAGCTTTTTTTTATAACATCAAATTACTTATATACACCGGAAACGATACATTGGCGCCCGAACAGGGACTCGAATCCTAAATAAAGATAATACCAAGGATGATGCTTCGTAGTAAAAGAAATGTCGAACAAACAACGACCCAGACACAAACTACTGACAACTTTGATGAGATTATACAAGGTAAAACACGCGAAATACTTACCGATTTTATAGCTCAATTTGTAGAACAACAATCATTCGAAAAACAAAACTTACTCGATACTCTTGCACAACAACAGTTACGAAACAAACAGGATATCTTGGAAATGATCAGGAAGGACAAAGAAATACAACAACACAAACACCAACAGCTAAACACAATGAAATACCTCACTGAAACAGCTCAGAACACTAACGACTTTATCTTAAAACACGTAAATTCTTGTGAAAACATATTTAAATCATTACAATGTGAGTTGAAGAAATTACAGGAAGAGCAACACAAATTAAAAATGCTCGTGAATAAGATGGTTGTCGAAACTGACAATTTCAGAGAAATTGTTGATTATGAATTTAATGATTTGTCTAAAAAAATGAATCAACAATCCCTTGTATTCGATAGAGTTAACAGAGAAATATCAACTTCCAAAGAACTTGATAAAAAAATTCAAGTTATAAGGGATAGTATTGGAGACTTAAAAAAAGATATCTCACACCTTCAACAACGGATAACTAGAATGAATGATAACCCTAGTTCTCAAATTCGACTTACCCCTCAATTTCAAAACAAAGACAACTATAATAACAAATCCTTTCACCCTATCGACAATAGACCGTTATATTTCTCTGATTTTAGAAAACAAAAACCTATACAATTTTTGGAGTCGTTAAAAAATAAGCATAAGTACTTTTCCGATTTTCCTATCAAAGAGTTTCTTGCCCCACATTTATCAGGAGAAGCCCAGGTTTGGTTTCTAAGACACCAAAATTCCATTTTAAATTTTGATGACTTTGAAGTAAAATTCAAAAATGAATTTGTAAATGACAATTATCACTGTTTCGTGACTCAACTTCTGTACAACGGAAGATACAATTATACGTTTAACACACCTCCTGATCTTTACATCGCCAACTTATTAGTGAGATTAGATGAAATCAATTTAAAAATTCCCGAGTTTAGTCTTTTGAGAACACTCGCGTCCCACTTTGGTCAAGAAATTTACCATCATGTTATTGTGAAGGATTATCAAACAATCGATGAGTTAGTCCAACACTTGAAGGATAGACATCGAAACCGGTTACTTACTCGGAATGATTCTAACTTTAACCAAAATAAAAATGCTTTTAACTCACCAAATAACCAATCTAAAAATAACAAAAGTTCGAATTACAATAGTAGGTATAAAGATCAAAATAGAAATATTCACAAGATTCAAATTAATAAGGACATTAAAATTCACAGTAAGGATGGTGCATGTGACATCAAAGGGAATGAGGGTAATATGTTCGATCCTAATGATTACTGTGAAGAAAATATGTCAAAAAACTAATTATTTGCGAGACAGCCAAAAGTAGAAACGTGTTCAATGTAATCAACTCTGACATTTTAACCGAGGAGTTTGATGAAAATCCAGTAACTCCATTAGATCTACAATGCCCTTACGTCCACATTACCTTTAATGATTTGTCTGTAAAAGCATTGGTCGATAGCGGCTCACAGATAAGCGCTATGAATTTCGAATATTTTAAAAAATATATTGAGCCAAAAATGTCGTTTAAAAGCCTGCCCATGTCCAAAACTAATATAATGGGGGCTGTCTCGCAAAAACCCATATCAGCCAGCAAACAGATTTTGATAAATGCTTCCATAGGGTCTATAACATTACCAATAATTTTTATATTAATACCAAATTTAAATAATTGTATAATCTTGGGAGTTGACACCCTAAATTTATACAAAGCCAAAATTGATTGTTCGAAACATTCTTTGTCTTTTACGTACAATGGTACTGAAATAGAAATTCCTACTTCTGAAGTGAGTAACTCTTTAATGTTGAAACCAATCATGCTTGAAATATCTAATGATAAAATTAATGGATACAACCACACACTCAAAGTAAAAAAAAATAACAATAACTCTAAACGTCAATTATTATATTCACAAATATCTCAAATAGCGGATACTTTGAGTCACGTCTCCCCAAATGTACTTGATCAACTTAAACAAATTCTCATTAAATTTTCGAACGTTTTTCGGGATGAAATAGGACTAATGAGAGGATATACACATGAGATTATTGTAACAGATAATACTCCATACAAACTTCCGTGTTATCCAATAAAACCTTCCCTCCTCCCGTTAGCCAGAAAGGAGATATTCACATGGCTCGACGAAGGAATAATAGAACGTTCGAACAGCCCGTTTTTAAACCCAATAATATTCATTCCAAAAAAGGACCAAACTGTGAGACCTTGTTTGGATGCCAGATTTTTGAACAATCGAACCGTGCCTGAATATGATTCGCCACCAAAAATTGATGAAATTTTTAAAGAGTTGGGCGGTTGTTCTTATTTTTCGGCAATTGATCTTCGATCTAGTTTCCTTCAGGTCCCTTTGCATCCTAAATCACGTCCCTACACGGCGTTTAAATTTGAAGGGATCGTTTATCATTTTACCCGGGTTCCATTTGGTTTAAAAAATAGCCTTCCGAGCTTGATAAAAAGTTTATCCCTTGTCATTACACCAGATTATTCGAAATTTCTAAAAATGTATGTTGACGACGTAACCGTGGCGTCTCGTACTGTATCCGATCACTTAAAACATATTGAATTGTTACTTGAAAGATGTCAAACTCATAATGTAACATTAAAATTGAGTAAGTGCCATTTTTTTAAAGAAAGGATGAATATGCTGGGTTTCATAATATCTCGAGATGGCATATTCAAGGACAGTTCAAAATTGAAAGCAATTCAAGATTTTCCAGAGCCATGTAGTGTTAAAAATCTAAAATCTTTTCTCGGTTTAATTGGGTACTATTCACGATTTACATCAAAATTATCTAAATTAGCGCTGCCATTGTTTGATTTGTTGAAATCTAACAGGAAATGGACATGGAATGATATTCATAGAAATGCATTCGCTGAACTAAAACTCGAACTTTGTAAAGAGATATCGTTATCTTTTCCCGATTTTCAAAAACCATTTTTTTTAGAATGTGACAGTTCAGAGTTTGCAGCAGGTGGTCACTTATTTCAATATGACAACAATATGAGCGTTAAATCCTTAGGTTTCATGAGTAAGACGTTTACGCAGACCGAACGAAATTATACCACTACTGAAAAAGAGTCACTTGCAATAATTTTGGCCATAAGAAAATTTCACGATATTATAGCAGGATATGAGATTATCGTAAAAACTGATCATCAAGCAATCGTATTCCTTAATAATTGCAAAAATCCTACTCAGCGACTGCGACGTTGGATGATTTTCCTTCAATCGTTCAATTTAAGACTTGAACACATTCATGGAAAAAATAATATAATTGCTGACGTTTTGAGTCGAAATCCACCCGAAAAAGAATACAATTTTCCGACAAATAAAAATATGTATTTCCACATCCATTCCCTAAATTCAAAATTATATACATCCTTGTTGAAAGACTTGTCCAGAGAACAAAACAAAGATGAATATCTAAAAAAAAAAGTTGTAACAAGTCATGCTCATTTCGTTCGACATGATAACTTAGTTTTCAAAAAAGGTAATGATGGTAAATACAAAATCTGCATACCTTCATCCCTTATTACCCAACTCGTTAAATTATTACATGAAAGTTTTTGTCACGTGGGCACCTTGAAATGTTTTAAACTATTTTCTGAGAACTATAGTGGATACAAAGTAAAGTCAGTAATAAAATCAGTAATAAAAAATTGCAGCACATGTCAATTTAAAAAGAGATCACCTATTTCATCACATCAGTATGAAACAATCAAATGTATTAAGACATGGCACACTCTTTCACTAGATCACATTGGTCCACTGCCCATGTCGAAATTCGGAAACAAGTACATTTTAACGTGTGTAGATAATTTTTCGAAATTTGTGGTACTTTATCCTTGCAAAACCACACAATCTAGTGAAACAATACATAACATCAAATTACTTATATACACCGGAAACGATACACTTGATACTAATTACCTGCTCATCATATCGTAAGTGGAATTCCACCTTGTTGGCACGTCTTGTATTAATTTCTTCGGCGTCAATTGCATTTGAACTTGCATATCCCGGAGCTTTTTAGTTGAAGAAGAGCTGTGCTTGAAGTGGGCAACGATGGCTTTTATTTTTTTTACCAAGCACAACACTTCGGGAATGTTTAGGGCATCTTTCACAATCAAATTGATTAAGTGTGCCAAGTATCCGAAGTGTTTCCAAGCCAGCTCTTCTTTCACGGCCTTGCATATATTTGCCGCATTGTCTGAGACGCAAATTAATATTTTATTTTGTATGCCCCACTCTAGCGTGACCCTCCTCAATTCTGTGGCCAGATTTACCGCTGTGCTGCTGTTGGGGAAGGAGAAACACTCTAGCACGTTGGATATCAACTCGAAATCGGAGCTGATATAATGCGACGTCACCGCCATGAAATTTTCCGTATTTCGCGAAGTCCAGCAGTCAGTTGTCAAGGTCACCGACACCACCTCGTCGCTGGAGTAAACAGTTTGTAATTTATTCCGAGCTTCCTCGTACACAGCCGGGATTAAAGTTTCCGAAATGGTTTTTCTGTTAGGAAGAGTGTACGAAGGGTTTAGAGCCTTGACGAAATCTTTAAATCCTTCGCCTTCCACGACTCTGAATGGTTGAAAATCTTGGTGAAACAATTTCAAAAGATTATCGTCGATTTTTTTTTTCGTCGATGTAGGCATTTTTCGGCGAAGGAATTGCGTCATGCTCTGCTGGATTTGACCGACCTGAGCAGATATTCCAGGAGTGGAAGCTACATGAGTGGCAGACGTCGTAGCCGAAGCCTCGGCTTCACCGTTTCCGAATGTTTGAGGGTCGTCCACGTCCATGGCCATGGGGCCAGCCGTTGCATGAGGCTGATTATTGTTTTCGGACACTCCGGGAGAGACACTCTTCTTTGGTCGCGACATATTTTTCAAGGACACGGTGGGATGCTTCCTTTCGACGTGTTTTTTAAGATTGGAAGTTGACGATTTATAACAAAGTTTCAATTTGCACATGTTACAGACAGCGTAATTTGGATCTTCATCCAGCTTGAAATATTTCCAAATTTCAGACGTTTTTCTGCTATCCATTTTGTTTGAAGAAACGAAGCCTTATGAAGCGACAGAACGCGAAGGAAAACACTGCGATCGACAAGAATAAGCTAGCGACGATTAATATTGCGTGAAAAACAACAACACTAGGCGCAAAATTTAGTGAGCGATTAATAAAGACTTTGAATGAACAGAGCAACCCTTTTACGCGACTGACACTGAAATAAAAAGCTAAGAGAAATAAAGGAGAGACTCAATGCGTTGTATTCTAGAAGTCTTCTTTCTTTCACCCCCGATTCTCCAAAAAATTCAAAGATGCACGCGTAGGCTTTTTTTTTTTTTTTTTAGAAAGAATTGGCGCTGGCTTCATTGTTCAGTAGAGCCCATAGCTAGGGATGGGTATCGGTGGAGAAAACATCGATATCTGGTATCGGTCAAATCCTGAAACCAAAACATCGATATGCGATATATATCGAACATAAAACATCGATAGTCATCGCTATATCGAGCAAAACTTTATGTTTTTATGTAGGAGCAGTTATCAATAATCAACTCAAATGGAAGAAAAACAGGAACATATGAATTTATTTTTTTTTTTTATAGCACACACATTTTTTTAAACCTCAAAGAATAATTCGTCCAGGTTTTTCAAAAAAACCGATTGGGCCATGATGTCACCCTTCAATCGGTTCCTCTGCTGGGTTAGGATTAACCCTGCTTTGGAAAAAAGACGCTCTGACGGAACCGACGTAGCCATGATTGGCGCGTACTGTCGAGCAACGGTAGTGAGAACTGGACCTTCTTTTGGTTGAATTAATTTTTATTTATTTATTTACTTACTTACTGTTTGTTTGATATATTTTAAAAGGAAAAAATTTCGGTTCACTTAATTATTCCATTCTAGATCGAAAAACGATGTTATCGTTCAAAAAATCGATACGTCGATACTATCGAAAGAAAACCATTGATGAAAAAATTGACCGATATTTTTCCAAAACATCGATAATTATCGATATCCGATATATCGATACCCATGGGCCATAGCTGCCAAAGGGTGAGAAAACGCTGAGCGCTAGCGTATTTACTTTTTTACTTGGAAGGGCCAAGTAAAAAAGGAGGGCCCGGGCGGCCAGAGGGGTTGACTTCAAAGACTATTTCCGGTATTTCCGAAACTTATTATTCTATATTCTCGTTCTCTTCATCCTCACGGCAATATTTTCGTTGGTAATTTTTTTAACATTGATAGCCATTCAAGACAAGAGACAATAGGAAAAAATGGGGATTAATGTTGGTCAATGAGGAACTTTCATGGGTCTGAACTTAGGCATAAATCTATTTTTCAAGGTTTATTAATGCTGAAATAAAGCACTTATTGAGACCCGTTTGTAAAATAGCCAACAGTAAAATCGCACACAATTGTAGATGTTTTAAGTCATTTAAATCACGCCAACTAGCGCGTTGGTGTCATACCCGTTTATTGAAAAGAATTCACCTTTACGTTATGTTACTTCCCTTCATTTACTATTGAAGCTCTCCAATAATAAACGACTGGAGAATAAAAAAATTAGGCATTTACAGGGAAGAAAAGGACAGAGAAGGCAGTGAATCTTCGATTTTAGATTTGGCGGGATTTTAAATAGGCCAACTTTTGTTAACTAAATAAAAATATTTCCCAAGGGCTTCAATTTTTTATTTATTCATTTATAAAGGATTGATATAACCTATCGAAAAAAATATATTTTTCGAAAATATGAAACATCCTCACTTATTTTGAACCTAATTCTATAACAATTAATGACAGGTTTCCGTTATAATTAATTTTTAGTGCATTTCATTTCAAAAATGCACTATTCGTCTCCCCTGGGGTTGAAGTACGAAGGGGTGTTATATGAAATAAGACGGGTGGTATCCACGTGACAAACATTTTAATTGATAGGATAACGCCGTGTTAAAATTATAACACCCTTTCGTACTTGCCCCCCTAGTGGTGGCAAATACGGGTTGTGAAGTGTGAACTGTATAACCAGCGAGAGAGTATCTGCTGGGTACCCGAACTCTTTAGTGACAAAAAAAAGATTGCTGTCACTAGAGCGAGATACGAATACCAAGTAAAACCTACTCCTTAGCCACACCCCAAGTATCTGATACAGAAAGTACCCGGTAAAAGTATCTGATACTTTTGAGTATCAGTATCAAGTTGTACCTGATACAGCTGAAAGCTGTCACTACCCATCCCTAGTCAGAAGGACTAGTGACTTCATCAAACTAATTAACAATTGGTTTGATATCATGAATTCACACACACCGACAGCATCAATACCAACGAAACGACCGTTCGTTGCCAGTGCTATTCAAATGGAGACTTTGGAAAATATGAAAAACACTATCGAAGACATGTTCTGCATTGGAAAAAATGCTTTACTATTAATTCTTTGAAGCGGCTTTTCGCTCACCTGAAGGAAAAGTACAAAATTACGTACATTTTGACTCATCGGCTGAACCAAGACTGTCTTGAAAATATCTTTTCTCGGGTAAAAATTTTGATATAATTATGAATAAAGGTAGTTATAACTATTCTGAATTGTTTTTAGATCAGAGCAAAAGGGGGGTTGCATGATCACCCTGCACTTCTCAACGCCATCCACAGAATTCGCCAGATTCTGTTGGGCAAAAATCCGGGTATGATTCAGTCGTGCTCAACTGTCGAGCTACCCGAATCCGAGAGTGGCGATTACCTTTTCACAGTGGCGTTAAAGAAAGCAGAAGTACCAGTTCCCAAAGACGCCGTAGAGTATGAATCTCTCGATCTCAACCAGTTCGAGCAACGGGCTCACACGAGATTTCAGAGAGAAAGACGGTCTCGAATATATAGCTGGTATTTGAAAATATATGCTTGGACCTTTCATGTAGTCAGGCGCGTGTCTATGGAAGGGGGTGGTGATCGGTGGGTGCACACGTGTGATGATGCAACCTCTTTCCTCCCCTCTCATCATGGATAGTCGGTTTCACCCCTCACTCGATAATTTCAGGTTACGCCCCTGCACGAATTTCACTTTATAATTTTTCACTTACAGGCTACCTCGCGAAGAAACATTCAAAATCCTTTCCTGAACTGGGACAACACACATTTTTTAAAAGAAACTGATAGTCACCCTTACTGTATTCCGTCGTGGCTGCAAAGCATTTCATTTGGGGGACTGATGGAGCCGTCACCCGAATAGATCTCATGCGTTCACAAAATGGAACATGATTTCATCAAGTTTTACGGAGATTCGTTCACCTCTCAAAAACGTGTTGTGAAAAACTGTGTGAACTATGTGTATATATATATAAAAATAAAACAAATCCGGAGGTACCACTAGAATTGGTGAAATCGTTTTGCTGACTAAGGTATTGACTAAGAACTTCTGATGAAACCATCCTTTGTACGATTTGTGCTTCTGAAAATATTTAGCTTCTAAATTCTTCCAGCGTGAAGACACTCATACCGTGCACGGGACTTTAAACAAGTCTAAATTCGTGATGACCGAAAATGTCTCACTTCCGTCAAAGTTCTACTGGTGAATCAAAGGAACAACAACCACAAGTAAACACGATTAGAATTTAAATTGATCATGCATGGCTGCTGCCAGTTCTGCAGAAATGTCGAAGCACTGACTTACGAGAATGAGTCATCGCCAATATCAGTTATTTTGTTTTGTTCAAACAGCGACGAAGCAGCGCATTGGCATAGTTGCTTCTCTGTTGTACAGAAATATGAACTTTGAATGCCAACGAACCAATTATTAAAAGAAAAATAAACACTTTCTCAGTTTCTCATGAGTTCTTCAGTAAAACTAAACAAGACTAATTTGGGAATTGTTATCACATTATTGTTGCTCGAGAAAGATAAAGGAATAATTTTCTGCAATGCTTCGAGCCTCAATCAAACATCAATCACGTTTGGATGACATAGTGGGGGGTCCATCTGAGTGACGCGACATTTGGGGGGAAATCCCCCTCGTTCATCAGTTACGGCGCTACCTCCTCTCTTTACCATCCTTGATTCGCGTCCAACGATATACAGGGTGGAAGAGGATAAGTGTGAAAAAAAATTGGGTGAAAGTAGGCCGAAAATGGAGCAGAACGCCTCCTTGTTGAGTGTCCTATCTCAATCCGTTCAGGAGATACAATTTTTTAAGTTATTTTACAGAATGCCCTGACTTTTTTTCAAAAAATCGCTATTTCACAGTCGTTATTACACGATATGAAAAAAATAACCTCAGATTTGGAATCTGCACAAAATTTCCTTACTTATGGCCGCATTTTCAACTTCCAAAAGGTACATGCACGCGTCATAACCCCCTTGTTTTATTGAATCTGTGAAAATCTACAAATACACGAGATTTTCAAAAATTTGCTGCTCTGTTTCAACGTTCCCAAGCGATTTTCGGCTCTCGTAGACAACTTGCCTGTTTTCTAAGCTTTCAAACGGTTTGCTTGCTTACAGGGTTTTGTTGGGTTTTTATAGAGGAATCCTTAAATGAATGAACAATGTGGTGGTCCAATTTTCGTTCCATTGCTAAAATATCAATCAAAACTACTGGTTCATGAAGGCGTGTACGCGAGAAAGGGAGGTGTCGCATGAATACAATTCCCTCCCCCACCCACCACGTAAAATCTACATCATCAAATCTGATAAAAATACAGCCGATGATTGATTTTAGCAGAAAAAAGATTCATTATTTGTATGTTTTTAATACCTAGTTTTTGCCGTTGAAATCAAATAAAGTTTTCAAAATGCCCTCCTAGGCTTCTTAAACACGCCTTTGCTCTCTTTCGCATTCCGCCGACAGTAACATCGAAGGAAAGGATGTCTGACAACTTAGCGGTGGCGGTCAAGATTCTATTTCTGAGCTGCTCGACGCCGTTAACAGGCGTCGAGTAAACTTCTTGTTTTAGGTAGCCCCAAACAAAAAAATCCATTCGTGTAAGGTCTGGAGACCCAGGAGGCCATGGATTGGAGGAGATGCCATGGATGGAGACCAGGAGGAAGATCACATCACTGACGAAGAAAGTGGGGATGAAAACGAATTCGACCTGAACCATCTTCCCCGCCAAATGTTGAGAAATGATGTAGAAGTATCCACGAAATCCACCGAAGCAGAAGAAGATGCGCTAGTCGACGAAGAAGATGGTACTGTGGTCGTTGAAGAAGAATGTTCGTTGGTCAAAAAAGACGATGATGACTACTTGCCAGCTCAAAAAAAAAAAAAAAAAGAAAGGAAATGCGAAGAAAAATGAATATAAGGTCGCGACGAAAGAAAAAAAAAAGTCAAGTAAAAGTAGGCAAAAGCTAGAAGTCAAGGAAACCAAAGAAAATCGATGGAAAGAGAACGAGTCCTTATTTACCAAAAGGGCGGGAAACGGTGACGGTAACGAAAGAGCGTCAAATATAAGTGCAACAGAGCTATCCTGCGTTGAGCGGTTTGAAAAACTGTTTTCTGACGACGTGGTGAAATTGATCACCGATCAAAGAAATCTTTACGCTTCCCAGAAAAACCACTCACTGAATTTCGTTTGTGATGAAGTGTGAGTATTTATTTCAATTTTGTTGCTAACGGGATATTTGACCCCAAAGTACATGCGAATGCTCTGGGAAACTCAATCAGACACTTTCAACTCACTTGTTTCGTCGAGCATGAGAAATTCAGAAGTATTTGCACCTTGCAAACAATGACGCTCTACCACCTGGTGATAAATTTGCCAAAGTTAGGCAATATCTCACCGAATTGGACAAAAATGTCAGGGAAAACTTTGTTTCCATTTCGTCATCCCATTTGTCTATTGACGAAACAATGGTACCATACTTTGGCAAACACAGCGCCAAACAACATATTCATGGGAAACCGATCAAGTTCGGCTATAAATTATGGTCCATAACGACACGAACGGGTTACTTGGTGTCCTTTGAGCCTTACCAGAGGTCGAAAGTAGCTCAGCTCCACATCAAGAAGAATTGGGATTGGGGGCATCGGTCGTGATTGAACTTTCTTCGCGTCTCCCGGCAGACCTCGGACCATTCAACTTATACTTTGATAGATTTTTCAGCAGCGTCAAGTTGATCGATGCACTCAGTCTCAGAAATATAGGAGGAACTGACACTATTATGGAAAACTGGACAGATAAGTGTTGAGGTTCTTCATCGTACTTGAAAAAAGACGACATGATTATCGTCAAATGGAATGACAACAACATCCTTACGGCAATCTCAAATTGTCACGGAGTGAAGCCAATGTCGAAAGTTGATCGCATCGGAACTGTCGACAAGATAAAGGTACGACTTCAGATTGACTGCCCGAACGTTATCCGGCAGTACAACTGCTTCATCCCTTCTATCGCTTCGATCAAAATCTTCATTCGATGCGAATTTCTTGAAGGGAAGAAAGTGGTGGTACTCCCTGTTTGCGTTCGGGGTTGATGCTGCCTGTCACAACGCGTGGCTTCTCCACAAGCAAGCCAACCCCAAAACTACCGTTTTTTGTTTTTTGGCCTCAGGCGAGACGTTTTGGGTCGCCTTTCTTTTTATTGGATCCTTCTTTGGCCCTTCATTGGCCTTTATTTTTCTTTGCTCCTCCTTTAGAGGAGCAAAGATAGTGTCAGAAGTGGTGTTGAGCTGTTCGTTGATGATGCTTCCCTCGAAGGTTTTTTGTTTGTAAATTTCCATGTTCTCCAGTATGTTTAGTCTTCGTCCTTTCTGTCTTGCGTGTATAAGTTTCATGGATTGTGTTATGTTTTGTGGTTGGTGTTTATGTGTACGAAGGTGGTTAGCAAAGTTTGAGTCGATCTTGTGTTTGTTATATGAAGCTATGTGTTCCCTGTATCGTTGTCTCAACTTCCTTCCGGTTTGCCCAATGTAAACTTCGTCGCATGAACATGTTAACTTGTATACCCCATTTTGATCATATATGTCGGTTTTTTCGGCTTTTGCTCGTGTCGCGTTCCTAATCGTATTGTCAGTCCTCAATGCTACGTTCAAACCTTTCTTGGTAAAAAAGTTGGTAAGTCGGTATGTTTCCCTTCCGGTGAAGGTAAATGATGTCCATTTCTTCACATCACTACTGTCAGGCATTTTCCTCTGTAGTTTCTGTTTCTGTTTGAGTAACTTGTCAATTGTTCTTGTCTCGTATCCGTTGTTTACCGCTATTTGGTAAATTAGGTTAAGTTCGTTTCTGTAGTTTGTCTCTGACATGGGGATACTGTTAAGTCGGTGTATCAAACTTCGGAAGGCCGACAGTTTGTGTTGGATGGGATGGGAGGAGGAGTTATGGATTACCACATCTGACGCAGTATTTTTCCGGAAAATATTAAACGATAAGGTTCCTGAAGGGCTATTTCGGGTTATGTTGATATCTAAATAATTAATTGACTGATCAATCTCTTCTTCGACCGTAAACTTAATATTTTTGTGTTCACCGTTTAAGAAGTCCAATACTCGGTTGACGTCATGTTTTGGCATTGTACACAATATATCGTCCACATAGCGAGCATAGAAGGTGACGCCATGATCCTCACGCAGCCTCTGTGTGAATGCCTCTATCAAATGTTGCAGGAAGGCTTCAGAAGGGATTCAGGAGGTTGGGTTACCCATTCCCATACCATCTAGCTGTTTGTATTATATTCCAATCAAACTGGAAATAATTCTGACTTACTACTGTCGTGAGGATCCTGCCAAACACGTGGTTGGCGCCAACTGCATCGCTGTTTTCTCTCAATTTATTGTTGATAATCGTGAGAGTTTGACTAACTGGGACAGCTGTGTACAGATCTTTGACGTCGAATGATACCAAGATTGATCCCTCTGGAACAGTGACACTATTAAGTCTGTAGAGTTTTTCAGTGTGTAGGTATTCCTAAGTTTAATTTTGCTTTTTAGGATCTATGCTATATGTTTCGCTAGTTTGTACGCTAGAGCTGCTGTACAGTTAAGTACTGGTCTGATGGGTATATCCGGTTTATGTAATTTTGGTTGGGATATTAGAGGGGGGGGGGCTTTTGGATTCATATTTATACGAAATTTTGATAGGGATATGGGTATGATGTCGGATGATTCTTTCAGGATTTTTCGGATATGGGATTGGAACTGTTCCGTTGGATCTTCGCTTAGCCTGATACAACCGGCTTTCTTGATGAAGTCATTTGTTTTCTCGACGTACGTTTGTTTGTTAATTAATACTGTGGTGTTGCCCTTGTCAGCTTTGGTCACTATTACGTCTTTTTTTTCAGTTTCATACGGAGTTTTTCCATTGTCCTGTTGTCCTTGTTGTCTGTGTGGTCGTATTCGTTAACATGTTCATGCGACGAAGTTTACATTGGGCAAACCGGAAGGAAGTTGAGACAACGATACAGGGAACACATAGCATCATATAACAAACACAAGATCGACTCAAACTTTGCTAACCACCTTCGTACACATAAACACCAACCACAAAACATAACACAATCCATGAAACTTATACACGCAAGACAGAAAGGACGAAGACTAAACAAACTGGAGAACATGGAAATTTACAAACAAAAAACCTTCGAGGGAAGCATCATCAACGAACAGCTCAACACCACTTCTGACACTATCTTTGCTCCTCAGGAGGAGCAAAGAAAAAGAAAGGCCAATGAAGGGCCAAAGAAGGATCCAATCAAAAGAAAGGCGACCCAAAACGTCTCGCCTGAGGCCAAAAAACAAATACATCCGACGGAACCACCTCACGTAAAATCCTAAGACAGCCCGACAAAAGGCAGAAAATAACGGATTTTTTCATTGTAAACATACACACCAGGGGTGACAGTGGGGGAAAGTGAAAGGGAGGGCTTACGACGAGGGGTGTAAATACAGGGGTGTGGCACCAGTACCACACAGTTTCAGTAGTACTTACAGACGCTGAAGATGGCGAGCAGCCGAAACCGGTTGGTTTCTAACGCACCTCAACGAGGGAAGACAGAGAACGTAGGCTCCTACGGCTACAGTTTTATGCATGCATTAAAATTGAAGTAATGACTCGTCGACATCATTGTACATAGGGTTTTGACAAACCACATTTACAAGCATGTTGTTGCAGTGCTCATAAGCACCTGTAGGTGCACCTACCATATGTCTAATAGTATGACTGATAAATTCACGTATTCTTTTTTTCTTGCCTTATTTTAGCCCAAATATGTAAGAAATGAAAGAAAATTTGAATTTTTTAATTCACTGGCCTTATGGACATTGGAGGGTTAAGCATTTCCTACATGGTGCCAGGTGCTTAAACGAAAACGATAAACACGATGAGTCCTAAGACGAGCAGACAAAAAGAGACAGGTTGCGTTGAACAAGAGTTCCAAGGAAGCTCTTCGTCAAACGTGACTGTCTAGCGAAATCTCCCAATTCTTAACTCCCCACCACCCGAAGTTTTTTCGTTTCATGGACGAGACTGGGAAATCTGGATCAAGAGATTCGATCGTTACCGTGTAATATCTGGGCTGGTATTTCAACCAGAATAATCCCAGGTTAGTGCCCTTCTTGGGGGGAGAGAGCAGAAATTATTTTGGAGCCCTTCAAAGCTTAATTAAAACGTGCAATTATGGCATTTTAACTGATGAATTACAACGCAATAGACTGGTGATCGGTATTTGGGACTTTAAGCTGTCAGAATCCCTTCAAAATGACCCACATCTTACGCTCGAAAAAGCTATTATCCGAACCCGTCAGGCTGAAGACATAAAATCTCAACAGCTCATGGTTAGGGACTCATTGGGAACTGTTGATCAAACTATCAATATGGGAATTGCTATTGGCCTAAAATCGATCGATACGTAACGGAATACGTAAGATCATGCGACGCTTGTCAGCGCCGAAAGAGTCCACCTGGCTTAGCACCCCCGATACAAGAGCCGTATTTTCCAACGAAGCCTATGGAAATAATAGGAGTTGACATTGTAGGACCATTCCCGGAAACTAAAAAGGGGTCAAAATATATTTTAACGGTAATCGACCATTTTAGCCGCTTCACCGAAGCCTTTCCAATACCCGACCAGTCTGCTGCAACGACAGTAGAGGTCCTAAAGACACTGTTTCTGCGACATGGCGTTCCTGAAAGAATTTTATCTGACCAAGGAAGAAATTTCGTTTCCTCATTGGTGAAAGAACTTTGCTCGAAGCTTGGTATAAGAAAATTACGTACCACAGCGTATCATCCGGAATGCAACGGAATGATTGAAAGATTTCATAGGACCCTAGCGGACGGAATAGCCAAATTCTCAAAAAAATTGGGACACGACTGGGAAGAGTGGCTCCCCTACGTAGTCACAGCATACCGCAATCAAGTCCATTCCAGCACTGGGTACACTCCTAACTACCTGATGTACGGTAGAGAGATCCGAACCCCAATTCAAGAAGTTCTGAACCGAGAAGACACCATGGATGGCCAAGGTGCTCGGTGGAAAGACGAATTGAAGAAGTATGCCCAAGTTCAAAAAGCTGCGGCTGAAATGTCGGAGGCCGCTTGGAAAAAAAGGGCCGATAGAGTCAACCTCCGGAGGAGACCTCGATATTTCGCGCCAGGGGATATGGTTTACGTACTGTATCCACAACCAAATCCCAAAGTAATAAAGAAATTTGCCAGTAATTGGCGAGGACCCTATAGGATTTCCAAAAGAATAAGTGAGGTGGTTTATGAGGTTCGAAATTATTTAGGAGAGCCGATAGTCGTTAATATTCAAAGAATAAAGCCGGCTTATTCAAGAAATGGACAGCTAGATCAAGAAGGATTTACAAAGGAAGAGACAATAGATAGCAATAAGGAAAGGGCAGCAGATCCTTTAGATCGCCCAACCCAACCTCATGACATCATGGTTGATGTCGATGAAGAATCGTATTCTTTTAGGGAAAATCCTAGGCCCATAGATCCGCTACAAGAGAAATCCGATTCACCTGAGAAAATTAATTCGGCCGGAGGCAATAGGCAAATGGGGGGTCCTTCCGTCGGGAACATTGACCAAGGCTCAAGTTGTCCGATCGACGGGTGCAGCAACCGACAAACAAATGGTACTATGTATAACTTGCGCCCTAGGCCTAAGTGGAGTTTTAAATACGCTGATCTCCACAAATCAGGAGTAAAAGAGAGATTAGAGAGATGTCAAGAATTACCTAACTAACTGTGCCTGAAATAAGACCCTTTCATGTACAATTAAAAAAAAAAAAAAAAAAAAAAAAAAAAAAATTTGTTTGACACTAAAGTTGATATATGTTTACTATGTAGATTCTAGTATGTTTTCGTTCAAATGCATTATATTGCGAGTCGCAGAACTAAAGGAGAAGAAGAACGCTTCGCGGGAGCTCAGCTTTTAAGGGGGGAAGGATGTAACGGGACGCAAAATACTGTTAATTATTTTAAATATATGTAAATAATTGTAAAACCTAAATGGTGTAGTTACGTTAAGATTAAACTTCATACCCGATAGAATCCCCATTCGTTAATAGGTACAAATTTGGCACGAGCGATAGCAGCACCTACTGGGACAAAATAAATGTGTATTAGTTGGGAAGTCTGGCGTTGGGAACACTAGTAAAATTGGGGAGGGACCATTGCGTCACAAACCATTGGAGGGCGGGGAGAGTATAAAAGGCCAAAAAGGAAGGCCGTTAAAAAGAGTAGTCGGACGGAAATTGTACAGTGACGAACAAGTCTGAGGTTCGTGGTTTTTTTGTGTGTCCGAAGTGAAGAGACGTGTAGCCAGTGCGTCACCCTGGCAGGGATTACGGAGTGCGCCATCGAGAAGAATAAGGATTACGGTTGTGGTTTTTGTGAGCTTTGTTGATTTTTTTCGTGCGTCACCAGTTGCGACACCAAGTTCAGTGCGTCAACAGTTGTTTGTTCAGTCGGAAGCTTGTTTAAGTGAAAAGTCGTGCGTCGCCCTTTGCGACACAAGTCAGTGCGCCCTAGTCGTGTGTTCCGTGTACCCCAAGCTTGATTAAAACGGCATCGCCCGTCGTCTCGTCCCAGCCTCCTTCGTTGCGACGCCACTGCGTCACCTGTCGTCTCGTCCCAGCCTCCTTCGTTGCGACGCCACTGCGTCACCTGCTGTCTTCGTGTTAAGTATCCTTCGTTGCGACGCCACTGCGTCACCAGCTGTCTTCGTGTTAAGAATTCTTCGTTGCGACACCATCTGCGTCACCACCCTAACAACAAAGGGCTGTCATCTCGTCGGAGTGATTTCTTCGTTGCGTCACCAGCTGTCTTCGTGTTAAGTATTCTTCGTTGCGACACCACCTGCGTCACCACCCTAGTAACAAAGGGCTGTCTTCTCGTCGGAGTGATTTCTTCGTTGCGTCACCACTGCGTCACCTGCTGTCTTCGTGTTAAGTATTCTTCGTTGCGACACCACCTGCGTCACCACCCTAGTAACAAAGGGCAGTCTTCTCGTCGGCGTGATTTCTTCATTGCGTCACTATCTGCGTCACCAGTCATATCATCGGAGTGTCATCTGCGTCACCTTTTGCGCCGCCCATACGTTTTCGCCCCCTCCTTCATCGTACGTCACGCCGCTAACTCTACCTGACGTTGCCGCTCAGTACACTCAGTGGCTCACGTCGTCGCCGCCGTTTGCTCGCCTTCGCCCCTCGCAAAAGGTAGACCAGAAAAATATAAATATTTCAAAGTGGTGTGTTCGCTCTTGCCAAATTTTAAAACTTCACGGTCTCTCACGCTTTTATTGTACCCTTTTATTATTATTTTTATTATTTCGTTCTAAAATTTCAATAAAACCATAAATAGTGGTCTCCATGAAGATCGGACTTATTATTTCTTTCACATCCTAGCCCCTGCTCGCCCGTAATAAAACGAACCCCACTTAGGGGGGGGGGGATTACAAAGTGGTGCCAGGTGTGGGGTTACGGGTTCCTGGATACGGAAAATTACGAGCATTGGCTAGTATGAGGAAGGAAATTTGGTAGGAAAGGGCCGATAAAATTTAAAATTAGGAGATCAGAAGTAAGGAAGAATTTTCAGTCGAATAACAAGAATAAAAAAAAAAAATAAAATAAAATAATTATTTTGTTGTCCCCAAGTGACAAGGGAAGGTTCTCGTTTTGTTTTTAGTTTAATGATCGATTATCTGAGGAAGTATTCGTAGTGGTTTTTATTCGCGGTTTCGTCATTTTTATTAGTTGGTTTCGTCATTTTTTTTTATTTTTTTATTAGTTGGTAAGCTTATTTTTCATTTTCTTTTCTTTATGTGTTCTTTTGCCTGAGACTAACCAGTCGTATTTGTTAGTAAATCTTAATCATGGACACCCCTGATGTCAGTCCCCTTGAAAGCCTAGCTGCATTGCTACGGCCCAGTTTGGAAAAAGCCCTTAACGAATCGTTAGTACAGCAAAATCGAAACAATACGGTCCCATTTGTGTTGTTACAGGGTGTAGACAATTGGTCACCTGATAATGCTATGACAATCCGTACTTTTTTTAAACAGATTGATAGTCTTACAAGTAGTCTAACCGATGAACAAAAGTTACAATTTTTGCAAATTAAGTTGAAGCGTGGAGCTTTAGATTATTTTCTAGACCAATTAAGCATCATTGATGGGGAAAATCGATACAATAAAATTAAGCAAAACTTAATTAAGCGTTTTCAAAAAGTAAGCTCTCCAGAGCAGGCAATGAGTCAGCTTTTCGCGACTAAACAAAAAGTCGGGGAAACCCCAAGGGAATTTTCTGAACGTATTTGTCAATTAGCTGAGGAAACCTTGACATCTCTCGAAGCCGAACAAGATTTAGTTGGTCAAAGACGAGTAATTAAACAGAGGGCTTTGCATGCCTTTATGAACGGGCTAAGGGGAGAACATGGTTCCATAATTTCGGCAATGGATCCTCAAGATTTAGAGGACGCCGTCAGGCGGGTCGAAAAATTTGAGCGGGTCAATGGGAACGACGGTGAGGTCCCTCTTCAACTCTTTCGCGTAGAAAAGGACGAAAGTCCACCGCCTTCGCGGCGTAATTCTGACCAACGTTTGTGTTTTGGTTGCCAGCAACCGGGCCATTTGAAAAGAAATTGTCCCAAATTTGATCGAACGGATCATTACAGAAGATCAAATAGTGGTAATGACCCTTTTGCACTTCGACCTAGAGCCGTACCCAAACGACCATGCATGTACTGTAAAGAAACCTCTCATTTTCCTGCGTATTGCCCCACTTTGAACGAGAGCCCCAGAGTCGTCGAATGCTACTACTGCGGATTCGCAGGGCACAGTATCGATAATTGCTACCGTTATAAGACTGCGGTAAAAGCAAAATCCGAGGCACAAGGGGAAGAAAGTGCAAAACGGGATCGCAATGCGGCCCAAGTGTCCCAAATTAAGAGTGCAAGTAGACCTTCATTATTGGTAGAAGTTTCTCTTAACGGTAACCCTAAACAAATGATTGTTGACACGGGAGCTCAAATCTCGATTTTGCCAACCCCGGTAGCCGGAGTCGAAATACAACCCACAACAGTGAACGCACTAGCTGCAAATGGGAACCCCTTAGCATTGTTAGGGTCCCAAAGGGTGGAGGTAAACATAAAAGATTTCATTAGAAATCACTCTTTCATGATTCTTAAACAACCGACTAGTGACTTGGGACTTCTCGGTCTCGATCTGTTGCTTAAATTCCCTTTTGTTATCGACCCCCAATTAGGTGAGTTGCAGATCCGTCCGGGTCACACGGATGACCGTTATGCGAATAACCATTTTTCGGATGATAACCAAACATTTATGCCGATCAATCTAAACGTCATTCAGGTCGAAGAATCACTACCACCGATTAAAATCTATCAAATTGGTGCGGACGAATTAAAGTCAGTAGAATCCCCAGCCCCTTGCGATTTTCACAAGGGCGAAATGGACACACTGGTGAATAGTAGTGTCTCTGAGGTAGGGAGTACTTCTTTTGGAAATCCCAGTGGTGTTATAAGTCTTCTGGAACCAAAATTGTCCCATTTGAACCCAACAGTTCGACAGAACTTTTTAAAAATGCTGGAGGTCATAGCGACTTATGGGATCCTCCCGATGCGAAAGGCTGTGTTTTGAATGTGGAACATCGAATTATCACCCCTGAAAATTGTCAACCAGCAGTTGTGAGACCCTATCCAGTACCACATGCTCTAAGGCCGGTTATGGAAAACCATTTAGCAGATTTACAGCGACGAGGAGTTATAGGGGAAACCAACAGCTCCTGGGCAGCTCCTGTTGTCCTGGTAAGGAAACGGGACGCTACTGGTCAAGATACGTACAGATTTTGTACTGATTTCCGGCAACTGAATAGTTTAACTAAGTCAGATGCGTATCCTTTGCCGCTCATTAACGAGACACTCGAACAATTAGGTGGGAGTAAAGTTTTCTCTACCCTAGACCTTGCGTCTGGGTATCATCAGATTCCCATTTGTCCCCAAGATCAGGAAAAGACGGCTTTTCGAACAATGGGACAAAATTTTGAGTACAAAAAACTTGGTTTCGGTCTCAAAAATGCCCCAGGGACATTCCAGCGCGCTATGAACCAACTCTTGTCTGGGTTAATAGGAAAAACATGTTTTGTATATTTTATATTTAAGAAAATAAGTCATGGAATGAGAAACATTGTATTTTTTAACCGAGACCAGAAAGAATACAATCCCACGGAAAAGTCCAAAAACATCTGATCCACTTTTTAAAACAACAATGGGGCAAAGCATGATATTCACAAAATGAAGCCTTAGTTCCCAACATTACTCGTCTCTTTGAAAAGTGACAAGAACTTGTCTACTCTGAAAAACGAAGCCTAATTTGGTCCGAGTGTCTTTTGATCATGTCGTTGTTTTCCTGGAGGAGCCACGTATTTTGGCCCAAACGTTTTCGAATTAGAGCCGGGGACCACTTCTTTACATTTTGGCGGTAGACCCTGATGAATACTTTCTGTCCCTCTGAGAATTCTTTACTTTTCGTTGGTTCGATTTTAGAGCGGTGAACTATTCTCGTTTTGTTCCGAAACGGCAGAATAATGTCTAATCTGGAACGTAATTTTCTGCCTAGAAAACGTTCAGCTGGAGACTCCTTTGTAATGCTGTGTGGCGTCATTCGATACTTAAATAAAAATGACTGCATATGATCGGTAAAAGTTTCTGATGGATGAGAATCCCGCAACTTCTTTAAGGATGCTTTGAAAATGCCCACGTATCTTTCTGCTTGTCCATTGGAACATGGGTGGTACGGTGGAGTAGTAACGTGATTTATCGAGAAATGATTACAGAATTGTTTGAATTTTTCACTCGTGAAAGCACTTCCGTTGTCGGTGACGATGGTTTCGGGAATTCCATAACGTGAAATAAGCCCTTCTAGCACGCGCACTGTGGATTCTGTAGTAATGTTGTTCATTTGTTCGACCTCAACCCACCTTGAGTACGAGTCAACGACGATTAAAAACGATTTATTGTAGAATGGACCAAGGAAATCACAGTGAATTCGACTCCAAGGCTGAGTTGGTTCTGGCCAGGCCGATAAAAAAGCCGCCCTTGGTTCATTTTGAGCGAATAAATTACAGCTGCTGCATTTTTTACAAAATTGCTCGATGTCTCTATCGATTTCAGGCCACCACACTTTATCACGAGCCAAAGACTTCATACGTGTCATTCCGACGTGAGTGTCGTGAAGGAAGTTTAGAATGCTAGTTCGAAATTTACTAGGAATTACGAGGCGAATCCCAAAACAGATGCATTCGTCTTGTAAACTTAACATTTCTCGTCTATCAAAAAATGGTTTGTACGATGGGGATGGACACTTATCAGGCCATCCATTCTTGATGAAGTTGAAAACTTCTCTGAAATTATCGTCTCGTTTACTGGCTTCAGCTACTTGCTTAATGGAATTTGGAAGGTCTTTTACAGCATCTGCATGAATGAGAGATATTATTCGTTGAAACCCGTTATCTTGATTGTCAAATAAGACGTCTTCTCCACAAGGCAATCGACTCAATGCATCTACTTTACTGAATTGTTTCGTCGGAACGTACTCTATTTGGAACGTGTAATTTGACAGAAGTAATGCCCATCGCTGAAGTCTGTTGGCCGTCATTGTAGGAATACCTTTTTTGGATCCGAAAATGCTTACCAATGGCCTGTGGTCAGTCTGCAAAATGAAGTTTCTCCCGAAAATATATTGACGAAATTTCTTGACAGCGAAAATTAGAGCCAATGCTTCTCGCTCAATTTGAGAATAGTTTCGCTCGGCCTCAGTCAACGTTTTTGAAGCGAAGGCTATGGGTTTCTCTGAACCGTCTGGAAAACGATGAGAAATACTGCTACCCACTCCCACCGACGATGCATCTGCTGAAACTACGATTGGTAAAGAGTTGTCGAAATGCGTCAAAACCGGCGAAGATAAAAGGGAACTTTGTAGCCTTTTGAAAGCTACCTCGCATTCCTCTGACCATTTCCAAGGAACACCTCTCCGCCGTAGCTGATTTAGGGGGTAAGAAATGGTTGAAAACCCTTTGATGAACTTCGAGTAAAACGTCATCATTCCGATGAAAGATTCCAATTCTTTCACATTTGTCGGTCGAGGAATTTCGGATATGCAACGTACTTTTGAACTGGATGTATGAATTCCTTCCTTCGAAATAGTAAAGCCGAGGTAGTCCACAGAGACTTGGAAAAATTTGCACTTTTTCTTATTTACTCGGAAGCCGTATTGCGAAATCCGTTTGAATACTTCCTCTAAATTTTTTAAGTGTTCTTCGTCGTTTACACCGGTTACAATGACATCGTCTAAAAAACAAGAGACGTTGGGTAAACCTGCTAACATGGAATGCATTGCCTTTTGAAAAATCGAAGGCGCTGGGGCCACGCCAAAACACAATCGGTTGTACCTGTATAGACCTCTGTGCGTGTTTATTACGAGTAAATCCTTTGAAGCATCATCAACAGGAATTGAAAGATAAGAGTCAGATAGGTCGAGGACTGAGTATTTGTCACCCCCTCTCACTTTAGTAAAAACTTCGTCGGATGTAGGTAGTGGATAAACTTGTGTCTCCAGGTGAGAATTAAGACCAGTCGAAAAATCGCCACAGATGCGGACTGTCCCGTTAGGCTTCCTGACCACGACACATGGTGCGGCCCACGACGAATAGTCAATGAATTCTACAATCCCAGCTGCTGTAAGACGATCAAGTTCTTCATCTACTTTCCTTTGTAGAGCAAAAGGAATAGGTCTCGCCTTTTTAAAAACGGGAACTGAATTTGGCTTTAAAATTAGTTTGGCCGTGAATTTTTTGCAATAAGCAGTTTCTGTATCAAAAACGTGGCTGTATTTATTACAAAGAACGTCGATTGCTGAGCTTTTTAAATTTATTCGACCGTCAGTGTATAAAATGGAATTACTTTGAATCAAATTTTGTAAAGAATCTGAATGGAGATTCAGTTTGTCGATCCAATCACGACCCAACAGATCTTGCGTTGCGTTTTCAGCGACATAAAGTGTAAGCATCGCCGAAACCTCTTTGAATTTTACGTCAACAGTTTGTTTCCCTGCAAGTTTGATATTATGACCACTGAATGAGGTGAAATTACGTACAACGTTGAATAATGGAAATTTCCCGAGACGATCCCACGTTGTTCGAGAGATGATAGACGCACAACTTCCGGTATCCAGCTGCATCTGGACGCAAATGCCGTTGATTTTGACTGGTACAAAAATGGGAGCGATTGCGTTTATGCTCAGTCCTTTCAACATGAAAACATCATCTTGGTCGCTTGTTTTTTCATCAGTCGAATTAATAATCTTTTTTGACCTGCAAAATCGAGAAATGTGACCCTTTTTATTACATGAATGGCAGACTGCGTCTCTGAACTTACAAGTGGAACGTAAATGTTTACCTCCGCACGAGTAACAAATCCCAATTTTTGAATCTGATTGCCGCGAATTCTTTGAACTCTCACTTGAATTAGCACAAATCACTTCTCTGTCCATTTGAGTAAGCGGCGTCAAAATACCTTGAATAGATTCTAGAGTACGGCTCAACTCCACAACAGATGAAAACTCGGAGTGATCCTTCTCCAGCAGTTTTGTGCGAATCGAGTGGTTTGTTAAACCCATTATAAATGAAGTAATGAGGGCATCTTGATAAAAAGTATTGGGAAATTCACATGAAGACACTGAATGTTTCAACGAATTGGCAAAATCACATATGGAAAGGTCTCCTTGTTTTTGGCTGAAAAATCGAACTCGTTCGGCAACTTTCAATTTAACGGGCTTGAAGTTCTTTAACAGTATTTCATACAATTCATCATAAGAATGATCGTGAATAGCGGAGGGTTTGCACAAATTTATTAGAAGTTGCAGGGTTGATAATTCTAAACCACTTATAAATAAATTTCGTTTATCGTCCACGTTCGTAATTTGGTTTAACTGAAGTGAAGCCTTAAACTTTACGTTCCATACCTCGATGTCAGATGAACAAGGGTTGAATAACTCCACCTGGATTTTCGGAGGAGGCCGATGAGATACTGTTTCATCTTTTTCTGGAGAAATATCCCTCAGCGAAGAACGATTTTGTCTTGCTTTCGGCATGATTCTTTAATCCTCGTCGCCACTTTTATATTTAAGAAAATAAGTCATGGAATGAGAAACATTGTATTTTTTAACCGAGACCAGAAAGAATACAATCCCACGGAAAAGTCCAAAAACATCTGATCCACTTTTTAAAACAACAATGGGGCAAAGCATGATATTCACAAAATGAAGCCTTAGTTCCCAACAGTATATATAGACGATGTGATAGTTCATAGTGTTGACCTGGACACTCACATTCAAGACGCTGCCGAGGTATTGAATCGATTCCAACAAGCCAGGCTAAGGCTAAATTTAAGAAAATGTAATTTCGCACTCAGTGAGGTTACTTATTTAGGGCACGTTGTGTCAGCTGAGGGAATCAAACCTGATCCCCGTAAAATATCCGCGATCACCGAATCAAAACGTCCTAATGATGAGACGCAGTTAAGATCATTTCTGGGCTTAACTGGATATTACAGACGGTTTATTCCGGACTACGCTCGAACCGCCAGCCCGTTAACGTCGTTATTAAAGAAGAAAACGATTTTCGAATGGGGGGAAGAGCAAGAAGCAGCGTACAATAAACTTCGTCACGCTCTTGTGACCGAACCAGTTTTAGCCTATCCCGACTTCCATCACGAATTTATTTTAGCCACGGATGCATCCAATTTTGCGCTTGGTGCAGTCTTGTCCCAACGGATAGATGGAAATGAACGACCAATAGCGTACGCTAGTCGGTCTCTGAATGATGCCGAACGAAGGTATTCAACTACGGAAAAAGAATTGTTGGCAGTCGTGTGGTCGACTCAACATTTCAAGTGTTACCTTCTAGGGCGACAATTTACTCTAATAACTGACCATTCTGCATTAGTGTGGGGATTAAACCTGAAAGACCCAACGTCACGTCTCGCCAGATGGAGTATAAAATTGGCAGAATTTGAGTACAAAATAAAGCATAAACCCGGTAGTAACCATTTGAATGCTGACGCGTTAAGTCGGTTGGTAAATGAAGTTTCCATAGACGAAAAAGTCAGTATCCTAACTCCAGATTTGGTTCGAACGGCTCAAGAATTAGATTCATGGGTCATAAGCCAAGACCCCGAAACATGCCATGACGTTAAGATCAAAGACGGTATAAAATATTGTGGAAAAGCAGGGTCAAACGTATCAAGTTGGCGAGCACTCATTCCTCCAACCTTGAGAGATATCGTGTTAAAAGCATGTCACGATTCCGTATGGGCAGGGCATCCAGGGATAGATAAAACGGCAGATCTGGTGAAAAGAGTGGCCTATTGGCCTAAAATCGATCGATACGTAACGGAATACGTAAGATCATGCGACGCTTGTCAGCGCCGAAAGAGTCCACCTGGCTTAGCACCCCCGATACAAGAGCCGTATTTTCCAACGAAGCCTATGGAAATAATAGGAGTTGACATTGTAGGACCATTCCCGGAAACTAAAAAGGGGTCAAAATATATTTTAACGGTAATTGACCATTTTAGCCGCTTCACCGAAGCCTTTCCAATACCCGACCAGTCTGCTGCAACGACAGTAGAGGTCCTAAAGACACTGTTTCTGCGACATGGCGTTCCTGAAAGAATTTTATCTGACCAAGGAAGAAATTTCGTTTCCTCATTGGTGAAAGAACTTTGCTCGAAGCTTGGTATAAGAAAATTACGTACCACAGCGTATCATCCGGAATGCAACGGAATGATTGAAAGATTTCATAGGACCCTAGCGGACGGAATAGCCAAATTCTCAAAAAAATTGGGACACGACTGGGAAGAGTGGCTCCCCTACGTAGTCTCAGCATACCGCAATCAAGTCCATTCCAGCACTGGGTACACTCCTAACTACCTGATGTACGGTAGAGAGATCCGAACCCCAATTCAAGAAGTTCTGAACCGAGAAGACACCATGGATGGCCAAGGTGCTCGGTGGAAAGACGAATTGAAGAAGTATGCCCAAGTTCAAAAAGCTGCGGCTGAAATGTCGGAGGCCGCTTGGAAAAAAAGGGCCGATAGAGTCAACCTCCGGAGGAGACCTCGATATTTCGCGCCAGGGGATATGGTTTACGTATTGTATCCACAACCAAATCCCAAAGTAATAAAGAAATTTGCCAGTAATTGGCGAGGACCCTATAGGATTTCCAAAAGAATAAGTGAGGTGGTTTATGAGGTTCGAAATTATTTAGGAGAGCCGATAGTCGTTAACATTCAAAGAATAAAGCCGGCTTATTCAAGAAATGGACAGCTAGATCAAGAAGGATTTACAAAGGAAGAGACAATAGATAGCAATAAGGAAAGGGCAGCAGATCCTTTAGATCGCCCAACCCAACCTCATGACATCATGGTTGATGTCGATGAAGAATCGTATTCTTTTAGGGAAAATCCTAGGCCCATAGATCCGCTACAAGAGAAATCCGATTCACCTGAGAAAATTAATTCGGCCGGAGACAATCGGCAAATAGGGGGTCCTTCCGTCGGGAACATTGACCAAGGCTCAAGTTGTCCGATCGACGGGTGCAGCAACCGACAAACAAATGGTACTATGTATAACTTGCGCCCTAGGCCTAAGTGGAGTTTTAATTACGCTGATCTCCACAAATCAGGAGTAAAAGAGAGATTAGAGAGATGTCAAGAATTACCTAACTAACTGTGCCTGAAATAAGACCCTTTCATGTACAATTAAAAAAAAAAAAAAAAAAAAAAATTTTGTTTGACACTAAAGTTGATATATGTTTACTATGTAGATTCTACTATGTTTTCGTTCAAATGCATTATATTGCGAGTCGCAGAACTAAAGGAGAAGAAGAACGCTTCGCGGGAGCTCAGCTTTTAAGGGGGGAAGGATGTAACGGGACGCAAAATACTGTTAATTATTTTAAATATATGTAAATAATTGTAAAACCTAAATGGTGTAGTTACGTTAAGATTAAACTTCATACCCGATAGAATCCCCATTCGTTAATAGGTACAAATTTGGCACGAGCGATAGCAGCACCTACTGGGACAAAATAAATGTGTATTAGTTGGGAAGTCTGGCGTTGGGAACACTAGTAAAATTGGGGAGGGACCATTGCATCACAAACCATTGGAGGGCGGGGAGAGTATAAAAGGCCAAGAAGGAAGGACGTTAAAAAGAGTAGTCGGACGGAAATTGTACAGTGACGAACAAGTCTGAGGTTCGTGGTTTTTTTTGTGTGTCCGAAGTGAAGAGACGTGTAGTCAGTGCGTCACCCTGGCAGGGATTACGGAGTGCGCCATCGAGAAGAATAAGGATTACGGTTGTGGTTTTTGTGAGCTTTGTTGATTTTTTTCGTGCGACACCAAGTTCAGTGCGTCAACAGTTGTTTGTTCAGTCGGAAGCTTGTTTAAGTGAAAAGTCGTGCGTCGCTCTTTGCGACACAAGTCAGTGCGCCCTAGTCGTGTGTTCCGTGTACCCCATGCTTGATTAAAACGGCATCGCCCGTCGTCTCGTCCCAGCCTCCTTCGTTGCGACGCCACTGCGTCACCTGTCGTCTCGTCCCAGCCTCCTTCGTTGCGACGCCACTGCGTCACCTGCTGTCTTCGTGTTAAGTATCCTTCGTTGCGACGCCACTGCGTCACCAGCTGTCTTCGTGTTAAGAATTCTTCGTTGCGACACCATCTGCGTCACCACCCTAACAACAAAGGGCTGTCATCTCGTCGGAGTGATTTCTTCGTTGCGTCACCAGCTGTCTTCGTGTTAAGTATTCTTCGTTGCGACACCACCTGCGTCACCACCCTAGTAACAAAGGGCTGTCTTCTCGTCGGAGTGATTTCTTCGTTGCGTCACCACTGCGTCACCTGCTGTCTTCGTGTTAAGTATTCTTCGTTGCGACACCACCTGCGTCACCACCCTAGTAACAAAGGGCAGTCTTCTCGTCGGAGGGATTTCTTCATTGCGTCACCATCTGCGTCACCAGTCTTATCATCGAAGTGTCATCTGCGTCACCTTTTGCGCCGCCCATACGTTTTCGCCCCCTCTATCATCGTACGTCACGCCGCTAACTCTACCTGACGTTGCCGCTCAGTACACTCAGTGGCTCACGTCGTCGCCGCCGTTTGCTCGCCTTCGCCCCTCGCAAAAGGTAGACCAGAAAAATATAAATATTTCAAAGTGGTGTGTTCGCTCTTGCCAAATTTTAAAACTTCACGGTCTCTCACGCTTTTATTGTACCCTTTTATTATTATTTTTATTATTTCGTTCTAAAATTTCAATAAAACCATAAATAGTGGTCTCCATGAAGATCGGACTTATTATTTCTTTCACATCCTAGCCCCTGCTCGCCCGTAATAAAACGAACCCCACTTAGGGGGGGGATTACAGCTGATTTTTCTCTGTCCAGTCGCTTTTTGTACACGCTGTATATACAGGGTGTTTGGTAAGTCGACGGCAATAATGCAGGGGGTTCTTCTAGGTCCAAAATGGACCAAAAAAGTCCATATAAACATAGGTCCGATTTCCAACCGTTTTCGAGATAATCGATATTTTAGTATTTTTAGCCATAACTTTAATTTTATTGGATTCAGCGCTTATAAGTCGAGAACAGTTACACGTACATTAAATCTGAGGGCACTACCGAAAAGAGCAGACATTTTTCAGTGGGAATTGGTCCAGTTATCCCCGAAAGTAGTCGCACTTTTCCAGTAACCAGTCAGATTGTGGAGATCTGTACCGATTTTAGGCAGTTTAGCCGTAACTTGAATGCATGATAGCGAATCTTGAAATGCTCTCCAGGTTTGGCAAATTTCACATAAACTTGCCTGATTAGTGAGGATGAAAATACCAAACCCACATCACCGCACCCCTTCGTAAAAGTTTGGAAAAATGAACACATTTCGAGCTAAAAGTGCTTTTTTGGGTGTTCTTTGCAATAGGCCTTTGTAAATAAATGAAAGTGAAAAATGGAATCAAGCACACCATTATTTCTCCTAAAATGATAATAAAGCTTCTTGTAGGTCTAATCGTGGTCAGCGATGCAAAATAAAAACATTTCGTAGCGTTTATTGCACCAATTCATAACAATTAGTAAATAAAATAACAAATAAATGACCTAAAACTTATTTTTTTACAATACATTTTCAAAATGTCCTCCTCTGTTCCTAAGGCAGGCTCTTGCCCTTTTTCTCGTGGCACCCACTGTCACGCGAGGAGAAATGTCGGCTCGAATGGCCTCAAAAGCTCTTGTAATCTTTCTTCGAAGCTCCTCTTGATGCAGCAAACACGGTCTTTTACCAAACCCCAGACGTGGAAATCCATGGGCGCCATGTCCGGCGATCGAAGTGGTAGTGGAATTGAACCCCCTCGTCATATCCACATATCATAACTTCTATCCAAATACTGGCGAAATTCGATCAATTAGGGGGGAGGGGGCACGATCATGTTAAGAATAAGGCTTCGACGAACATCTTCCCCCAGATTTTGCATTGAATGAGGCAAATCGTTCTGAATAAAGTTCAAATACACTACGGGAAGTTTTTATTTTGCATCACTGACCTTGATTAAGGCCTAAAAAAAGTTTTATTTTCATTTTAAATAAGAAGTAGTGTGTTTAATTCAATTTTTTCCCCTTCATTTCTTCGAAAAGGCCTATTGCATAGAACACCCAAACAAGCACTTTTCGCTGGAAACGTGTTCATTTCTTCAAACTTCTACAAAGAGGTGCGATAATCTGAGTTTGGTACTTTGATCCTCACTAATGAGGCAAGTTTTTGTGAAATTTGCCAAACCTGGATGGCATTTCAAGATTCGCTATCATGCAATCAAGTTACGGCTAAACTGCCTAAAATCGGTACAAATCTCCACAATCTGACTGGTTACTGGAAAAGTGCGACTACTTTTGGGGATAACTGGGCCAATTCCCACTGAAAAATGTCTGCTCTTTTCGGTAGTGCCCTCAGATTTAACGTACGTGTAACTGTTCTCGACTTATAAGCGCTGAATCCAATAAAATTAACGTTATGGCTAAAAATACTAAAATATCGATTATCTCGAAAATGGTTGGAAATCGGACCAATGTTTATATGGACTTTTTTGGTCCATTTTGGACCTAGAAAAATCCCCTGCATTATTGCCGTCGACTTACCAAACACCCTGTAGCTGAGCCACTGTCGTATTCATTCAACTTGGTTTTGGTTACTGGAAAATTTCCACAGCACTGAAGAAATCATTAGTCATTCCGTTGCATAAAGGCTGTGAAAAATCCAATATGCCGAATTATCGGCCTATTTCATTGTGTTTGGCATTATCCATGGTTCTTGAAAAATGTTTAAAAGTTAGAATAGTTTCATACCTGCGGAAATTCCGAATAATTTCTCGAAGGCAGTACGGTTTCCAATCAGGTTTATCCACTACACATGCCTTGTTTGATGTGACCAAAAGAATGGCAGAATGCTTGGATAAGGGGGATTGTGTCGATGGTTAATTCTTAGATTTGCAAAAAGCTTCTTTTGACAAAGTTAGAAAATTGTGGTTTTAGGAGGGGAACGTGTTAAATTTAATTGCTTCTTACTTGGAAAATAGAAGTCAGGTTGTGAGAGTAAAAAACTCACTGAGTAGTGTTGTCAACCTTAGCTCGGGTATTCCACAGGGTAGCGTTTTGGGTCCTCTTCTCCCCTATTATAATAATACTGTTACTGATAGATACTGTTTTTTGTTCAGTGGTGCTAATTTTAATGAAGTTATGAGTAGCGTACGAAATGGTGTTGAAATGATCAAGTGTTGGCTTGACTCTAATTACTCAGCTTACTCAGCTATAAACCCGAATAAATGTATGCTAGTCAGGTTCTCTAACAGAAATAACCGCCCTGTTACTCATTGGTAGTGTTAAAGTCCATTCCTCCAACTGAGATAGTAATGTCCTGTGATTAAATTTTCTGCAAATTGTAAATATTAAGGGGGTTCGCGGCGAAGCTCGATAGAACACCTCGAGACAAGAGATGGCGCTCGTGATCGCGGGTTTTCCGTATTTTTGTGTACTTCAAGACAAAACAACCAGGGACCACTTGAACCGTTCACCGGGTTTCACCCCCTCATCCATCACACAGCTCTAGATTCTACAGTTCTACTTCACTAATTGACCTATATCAATATTATATCTTCACATCAAGATAGGTGCCAACAACGAGCATGCAAAAATTCTTATTTGAATTTAATAGTGAGATAATAAGTATATAAGACTTGTGGTGGGGTAGAAAATCACCTCTCTCGGTTTTGGTCGAATTATGAATTATTACTTCTATTTTATTGTTTGTTATTTCTCTCACTTACTTTGAGAGTTTCATACTACCCCCCCCCCCTCCCTTTTTCACTTCCAATGCTGAGGAGCCGAGGAGATTGTGAAAACTCTACAGAAATAAATGGGATACGGATACCTATAATAATTTATTAGAGCACAAAAAAACCGCCTGCACCACCGTAACTATGGCCCCGTTGTAAAACTCGAAAAATGATGAGCAATCGATGAGGTTTTGTTTTTAATACTTGTAAATAAGAGGGAAGGATAAATCACAATTAATCGCGTTAGTATAGTTTTTACAACGAGCCCAACGTTTCAACATTTCTATTTATTTATTAACAGATTTGAAGTAAAAGGGGTTTCTCTATTTATTTGACCCGTATGCGTGAGGTTTCTCTGGGTGTCCAGCGAGAATTTAATAAAAATCCAATTTTTATCCTGATCAGACAGCATCTGTTATGTTTTGAATCAGCTTATACGCGAAGAAACTTAATTTTCTGACTATATCACCATATTACCAATACTTCCGGAATTAAGTTTCTTCGCCAATAAGCTGATTCAAAACATAATAGATGTTGTCTGATCAGGATAAAAATAGGATCTTTAAATAGAAAAGGTTGTGCTCTCTCCAATGGGCTCATCATTTTTGCCATTGCAACAATTATTGCGTGTGCAACAAGCTGTTTCTGAAAAAAACAGAAAATGGCTGATATCTCGGAAACAAAGCGGAATTTCGGAAAAGTCAAATAGTAATTTCGATCAGAAATGATTTGCCCCTTCACTGGTTTTTCTCTTTCTAGTCGCTTCCATCCATACACAGTGCAGAAAATCACGAGACTTGGTTGATAAATTTGGAAATAATGAATGAAGGTATCAGATGCTTTTCTGCACTCGTGATACACTAGTGCAGCAAAGAAACAGACCTAGAGTCTTGTTATTTCTGTTAAAGGTGATGAAAACCCAATTTCGCGGGGTCGCATAACTCAAAACCAATTATTCGGATTTTTCTTGCATTAAAAAGTATGCTCGCGTGCCTGGCTAAGGAAAACAATATTTATCGAATTACACTCACTAACAAACCCAATTTAGCGGATTTTATTGCTACTGACACCAAAATTTCGGGGGTCTGACTCACTTGAGAATCAATTTCGTGGATTTTTGCGACTAAGAAACTACTTCTGCGGGGGTGCGTAATTCAAAAGCAATTTTCGCGGGTTTTCCACACGAAAAAAAGAAAGAAAGAAAGAAAGAAAGAAAAAAACATTTTCTTAGGCCTGGCTCACAAAAAAAGAAATCAAATTTTTGGACTTTTGTTGTTGGAAACCAAGTTTCCTGACTTGTGGGGCTGACTCTCACTGAATGTTCCCATTAAACAACAATTTCGCGGATTTATCTCTCCAAAAAAAAAAAAAAATTATCATGTGTTTGGCCATTCACCTAGGAGGTAAAGTGGGTGTTTACAAGACGAGAGGAGATGTGGCAGCCTTTGAAACCAATTTGCCTCCGTGGTGTGCACACAATTTTTCGTCCGACACGTATCCCGACTAGCGTCTGCCGACAGCCCCCCGTGTAGAGGCCACCAGCGCAACCAAGCGGCATCCTGAATAATTAATGTATTATTTTGCCTCATTGTTTTCTCCCGCTTGGAACTTTGAAAATTTGGCTGTGATTCACAACCGAGAACCAAGAGAGGATTAATGCATTCAAAGCGGGTACACAAAAACATTCAATCAAGTTGAAAAAACCAAGAGAATCAAGGATCGAATCAAGTTTTATAGTCCAGTCAAGCGGTGATTCCGCGTGGACAAAAATTTCGTCTTTGATTTTTTCACGTTATTCCATGTTTTTTGGGGTGTGGAGTACGAATCTGAAGAGATCGAACAAAATTTTCTTTTGCGTTTTGAGAAAATTGCGAAAGACAGCTAATTTTGGGCCCTTTTTTTTCAGTTTTTTGCCTAGAACCCCCTCGTTGCCCTCTCATTTTTTGAGAAGCATTGAATTCTGCGTCGAATCGTTCTTTCTTCTGTCACAATTAACTCAGCCGTTTCACCGGTATTGATTTTTGTTTAAATGGTCATTTTTAGTCTCTTTTGGTAAAATTAATAAAAATGACTAAGGCAGCTAGCTGCAACTTAAAAACGACTGTTCCAATTGAAAAATGTAAGGAAATCAAAGTTGTTCAGAATTGAATTTTTTAAGTGACAAGCCTTGAAACCTACAGGAAAAATCAGTAGTACCTTCCAGTTATGTGACAAAAAACGCGGCCCAAAAACCACGTTTTTTTTTGCATATTTTTTCCAGTAGCTCGGGAACTAGTGGACCAATTTTCTTCTATAAAAAAATGATCTGAAAGCTGATTGAATTTTCTATCAGACCTATTATATGAAATTTAATTTTAAGATTAACGTAAGACAGGGCCATAACGTCAAACAAACAAATTTTTCTGCAAAAAAAGTGGTTTTTGTCTCGTTTCGGTCTATAACTCAAAAACTATCCATCCGATAAAACTTTAAAAGATCTCATGTGAAAGTTCGTTAAATTTTCTATAAGAAGTCATGTATGGCTTTTTTATAAAGACCCGATAAGTGGCAATAAAATGCAGTGGGAAATCAAACTCAACATATCGCCAGTATTTTAATTATGTTTATTTTTAATTATGTTTAATTGTCAAGAATTTCGCGAATAATGCCGCTTACGTTGCGCACGTGAAATGCAGGCACTCGTCCCGGTCGCTGCTATCCACCTGCCGAAAAACGATGATGCAATAATGGGTATCGCGGAAGATTTTCCTGTTCCAAAATATGAAGCTTCTTCTCTTCTGAAAGAACATGCCAGCAGTCAGTAGCAAGGCAGCAAAAGTCTATCAGAAATGAAAACGGAATTCTCACCACATGTTCTGGCAATTATAAATTCTATCGCTCAGTTATACGGCGCGAAAAAACATTTAGCCCCACTGGAGAGCATAATCCAGAGCATTAAAAATGCTGAAGAGCGACAATGTGAAGGACCCAAAAAATGTTTTTTTCGCCTAAAAACAAAAAAATAAAACATCAAACAATTAAAGTATAAGGTCATGCTCTTCTTTTTTCAAATGACGCAATGTGTAAAGCGGGATCGCTTACCCCAGACGCGCGCCTTCGCGTTTACACTGGTCCCTGGAGCAGTCCAGACGTATAGACGCTCAACGTCTCAAATTCTTAGACGCAGCAGGATACGCTCCTCTCAAATAGGCTACATAGTATCCATTGAAGGAGTACCACGCTTCCGAAAGAAACCTGTAAGCGGTTGAGTGGTAAGTGCAATTTTTAAGAGTCAATGCCTGTTCGCAAACTTGAGGATTTTAACTAGGCGATGGACAGATTGTAACAAACCTTTCTGTGTCTTCAAACACTTAATAAGAAACGCCGTTTCACCCAAGGAAATCCCGTCAGTACTCGAGCATGTTATGGATGCGAACCTATGGAAACGTGGGGGGGGGGGGACTTTTCCAGGTGAGGCGAACAAAGTGCAAGATTTCAACGTGGGTTGAGAATTTTTCCAAGCACGTTTACAGGGCGGCTAAATTAGCGGAAGAAAGACATGGAAACATAGGTGCAGTGGCGTGCCCAGGAATTTTTCTTGGGAGGGGTTTTCAAATTACAAAATTATATGTCTATAAAATGGTGATTTTTTTTGACAGATATGGGGGGGGGGGGTCAATCAGTTCGTAAGATGGACACGGTCCTTTATAGTCAATTCTGCGCCAATAGTCAATTCATCTTTTAAGGGCGCGAATAGCCAGTTTGGCAATTTTTTCGGTGCAGCATGGCACAAATCGTCATTTAAGCCACCTACACACGGCGCGAATGATCGGTTCCGGTATTTTTAAGGCACGAATTGTCCGCAGTTTCACCGTTTTCAAGCCGCGGAGGATCAGTTTTTTTTTTAGGGGTGCCGATTGCCACTTTGAAGACGGGCAGTAGCCTCTGTAGGGCGCAAATGATCTGTTTAGCTAATCTTTGGACCGTGAATTTCTGGTACGAGTACGCCATTTTTAGGAATTAAATAGTCATTTTTGCTATTTTTAGGGAACGAATCGTCAGTTTAGACATTTTCAGGGCACGAGGTTCAGTTTGGCCAGTTTGGATGCTGGATAATGGTCGATTTTACATTTTCAGGACATGAATCATCCGTTTCGGACCTTTCAAAGCACCAATCTCGCGGGCCGCTATATGTAGAGTTGGCATTACTAATTTTAGGACGTGAATAGCCAGTTTGGCCATTTTTACGGCGCAAAATGTCAGAATGGTCATTTCTAAAGCATGAATAGTCAGTGCGATATTTTCAGTACTCGAATCATCAGTTTTACTAGTCGAAATGGTCAGTTTTGCCGTTTTTAGAGCGAGAAATTTCTATTTTTCTAAGCGCTAATGGTCAGTTTGGCCAATTTAAGGACAGGAATCGTCTGTGTTTAGGCATTTTCAAGGCGCGAATCGTCAGTTAAGCTACTTTTAGGGCGCATAGAGTCAGTTTTGCCGATTTCATGGCTTGCATAGTCAGTTTGGCCAATTTTAGGGCGCGTAGTCTTGAAGCTTGACATGTATATAGGGCGTCAAACCAAGGCGATAATGGTCAGTTAGGGCATTTTTGGCGTGCGACTGGTCGATTTTGCCATTTTCAGGGCGCGAATCGTCAGTTATACTTTGCCCAAACATAGCAGCATAGACGGGTTCAATTAGTCCCTTCTAGCCAATTACGTACGAATCGTTATTTTGACCATTCTTGGCGCGCAAATGGTCTATTTTGCAGCTTTCAGGACAGGAATAATCTGTTAAGGCATTTCCAGGCCGCCTAGAGTCATATTGGCCATTTTAGAGCGAGAATCGCCAATTTGGCTATTTTTAGGGCGCGTGAAGTCATTTTGGCGGTTTTATAGGGTGGTAAATGCCAATTTTTAGGGCGCAAATATACATTTTAAATGCAAGAATCATCAATTTTGCCATTTGCGGGCGCGATTAGCCATTTTTAGTCAGTCTAGCGAAGCACACAATCTCCCAAGCACAAGCCCCTCGCTTGAGCAAATCCTGGATCCGCATCTGAGTACGAGTATGCCATTTTTAGGGCGTGAATAGCCAATTTTTTTTTTTTTTTTTTTTTGGACATTGTGAAGGCTCAGTTTGGCTATTTTTGACGCGGGAATGGTCGTTTTTGCCATTCTCAGGTCAGGAATAATCTGTTTAGGCCTTTTGTGGCTTGATTGCCCAGTCTGGCCATTTTTAGGGCGCGTAGAGTCAGTTTTGCCATTTATATAGGGCGTGAATTGAATAGTACGTCAAGTCATGGCGCCAAAATCGTCAGTTTGGCGCGCGGGTGGTTGGTTTAGCCATTTTTGGAGCAGGAATCATCTGTTCAGGCATTATCAATGCACAAATTGCCAGTTGATCCAGTTTTATGACTCTTAAAAAAAGTCAGCTTGGACAATTTTAGAGCGGGAATCACCAGCTTGGCTATTTTGAGCGCACTTATGTATAATCAGTTTAGCTTTTTTCAAGGCGGAATCAGTTTTAGCCATTTTCAGGGCGCGTGAAGTCAGTTTGGCTATTTTTATGGCTCAAATAGTTAGTTTTGCATTGTTAGTAGAGTCGCTTAAACTACGAGGGTTAGTGGTTAAATCATGCAAAATGCCGAACCCGAGCCGCATGGCGAGCAGCCGAAACCGACGGACGATGTAGGCTCCTACGGCTACAGATTGTTTGCATGAGTTAGTTTTGCCATTTTGGGGCGCGAGTATAGTCAGTCTAGGATTCTGTATGGTGGGGATAGCTAATTTAAGGCAGCAAATGGCTTTTAGGGTCATACAAATCACGTTTTTGTTGTTTCTTTTGTTCGTTTGTTTTTTTTACTTTTTTACTTATTCATTTCATTTTACTTATTTATTTATTTTGTATTTCTATTTCTTAACTATGGTGGGCTGAAGTACTCTGGGGGGGGGGGGGTTCTGACCCCCCAAAACCGTCCCCATGGGCACGCCACTGCATAGGTGTATTATTCAGAATGAATAATAAACCAAAAAATGCACCCTAAGTGGATTTTTGTAGAGTTCCCTCGAAAGTAGCGACGAAGCCGCGATTGACGATTGGGCCAGAAGTCGCCCTGAAAGTTCTTAATTGGCTTATGAACTGCGAACGGGGCTCTCAACAACGAATTCAAAGGAAGCAAAGCGAACATGGCCAAGCGGGGGGAGGGGAAGAGCGAAAGCCAGGAAAAATCACTTTTACCGAGACCTAAAATGTCAACATTCCGGACAGGAGACAGTGTCGGGCACAGCAAACCTACTTACTACACAATGCCCGTATTTATGAACGTTCCTTGACGTTAAGGAACCCTTGAAATTCGTTAGAACAGATGTTAGTATTGTGATAAAAAACATTCTCAATGGTTCTTTGACTCAAGGAACATTCATAAATAACGGGCCTAAGACGTAAATAAAGACACAGGACAACAAAACGCACGGCACGGTGAGAGGCAAAGAGGAATCAAACAGAAAACGCTAATATGACTAAACATGATAGGAAGTAAGTGAGAAAAACAGAAAAGGGCACTTTGTTTTTCTTCAAGGCTCACAAGCAAAGGCTTTTAGTTTCGAAAACGAGGTTCTCGAGTGGAATTTTTGAAGGGCCAGCAACAGAACTTATAGAACGGATCGCAGCCAAAGGCAGAAAATTAACTTTTTCAGTATCTGTGACACTGACTGACTGGGGCTTCCTCTCAGGTGTTGTATTACTCATCGCATGGTACCAATAAATTAATGATACAAGAAGAATTAGACAAAGCACACTCACTAGATTTCTGCCCAACTGAATTTGCTGAAATACGATTAATTTAGCTGAGATAGTCGAGTTTTTTTGTTTTTGTTTTTTTTCTTGTAGCATTGCTTGAGACATGAGAACTTGTGGAATTCATTCCGATTCAGGAGCCTACGCCACAGGATAAGAGATAAGATTGTCGAGATTGTCGCTCCCTCGAAGCTGGAGCAAAACTTTGCAAGAATACCGTTTGGGAGCGCTAGTGGCCTCTACACGGGGGGCTCTCGGCAGACGCTAGTGTATCCCGCGGGACAGCGCTTTATCGTGAATCGGTCAATTCGGTAACTATAAACTGTCCGACAGTGAAATTTTTCCGCAGATTAACTGTCCGATCAAGAAATCTTACTTCGGCCCGTCAATGACGTACTTTGTCGGTTGTTTTCCGGCTTCGAAATCAGGGCTTCGAATACAACATGAGGACAAAAATTCATTTGTGTGCCCCCCCCCCCTTATAACGAAACCAATTTTCTCGGGTCTGGCTCACTATAACTCTCGCGGATTTTGTTAACATAATAAGTTTCACGACTCACGAGTCTGGTTCACTAAAACGCTAATTTCGTAAATTTCACTCTCATGCACAGAGTGACTGCAAAAGAAGCTTTTTTTCTAGCAATTTAAGTGGTACTGGTGGCGAATTGTATGGAGGACTACTATCTTCCATAAATTCTCTCCAGATGTAATATCCGGAATATCGACTAAGAGCCGTTTTCACCAAGTCTGGTTAACATTTTTGAACTCTGATTAGTGACTCTAACCGGCGTTAGAAGTCAAATCGGATTTCACCAGCAATTTTGAACGAGATCAAGCCTTGATCTCAGTTCAAAAAACTGAACGCCCGAATTTGGCTGGTTAGAACATTAACTGGTGGATTAACTCTTATCAGTTGCTCACTTCTCCATTTCTCTTTCGAGAATCGCTATTTTTCGTCGTGTATGTTGTTATTTGTTGCTTAAAAACTAATAATTTTCCGTACTGAGGTGACTGTTCCACACGTCATGAATACACTCGGTCCCGTATTCAGAAGCCAACGTTAACATTTAGGGCCTTTTCACACGAGGAGAAAAAAGACGCCGACGAGCGAGTCAACGTCTTTTTTTCAGGGGAGAGACAACTCTTGCGAACGCGTGCAATGTGAAAGGCCCCATAGAGTTTTATGTGTTTTTACTGACTGCAAGTGCAACGGGGGGGATTTTTGGGGCTCTTGGGACCCGTTACAGGGGAGACAGGACAAATTAAAGAATCACGAGTCACACTCTAAACTTTATTAACTTAACCAAGTAAACCCAACCCACTTATAATTTTAACTAAGAGACGACTGGGGGGGGGGGGACACGATGGTTCTCAGGGCACAATTAAACAGTTACACTTCCACGAGCCGGTGGCTGGCGAACGACTCCTTTATTTCGGCACTCCGTCCACCTGGAAAACTCAGGATTGGGTAAGAGGGGAATTGAAACTAGGTTGTCTATTGCGACACTTGCCGTGCCGTTCAATTGAGCTTTGGACTCTTAGCTCAGCCCCCTGTCCCACACCGTAATGTCGTAGGCAACCTCGGGACCGGCAACCTTCGTCACCCTTGCGTAGCGCACGTTACATCCACCCCCTATCGTCCGGAGCCAGCGTCCTCGCTGGCTGACTGGCCTCCGTCGTGTCGGACGGGGTGACGGTTTGTGGGGGGGGGGCTCATTTGCTGGCGGCTGTTCGGGCCGGTCCTCCTTGGTCTCGGTTTAGGGTCGGCGAGATGGGCTGAGCTGGCTCGTGATCCGGTCCCCGGCAAGTGTAGGCAGGGGAGGATCGGGTACTGGTGCTTGGAATGGGGGGGGGGGTTAGAGGTTATTTAGATGGATGTCTTCCAGCGCGGTAGAAGTAGCCGATGAAGGTCGGACGCCCGGGACTCCATTGTGTGTAAATAAATACATAAAATAAAATGGGAACTTATACGTTAAATAAGCTAATAGTATTTACATAATAGTGTCTCTAGTATACATGCAGGGTGTTTCAGGAGGAATGATCAGGACTTTAACCAGTGATAGTACTAACTAGGACAAACCAAAATCGTCATATGAACCCAGGGTCCCAAACGCTTCCCTTCTGAGTTACAGGTATTTTTGTCATTTTCTGGCCAAACGCTCTCTTTTTGTCAATAACCATTTTTAGCGTCGCAGCTATTCGTAACAGAAGAAAACCGATGACGGTTATGGAAAGAGCACAAAATTTCCGTTCAAGAAATGCTGTTGCAACTAGCTGACGCCATGTTTTAGTACTTTCTTTTATTTTTTGAAAAAACCAAAAACCGTAAATTGTAATTTTACTGTTTCTTACAAAGAAGATTTTTCCACAAACTTCAGTGGCAAAGTCACGGTTAAGTTATTGATAAAACATGCCAGTATTGTAAGCTACAAAACGACTTTTTAAATTTCACAATCGATGCATTTTTCGCTGAGATATTGCATCTAACGTTCAGAAATCCCTGATCAGGTAGTCAAATTGAGCCACATAGCACCTACCTAAAAAAAATTGAAAACAGTCATTTCCCGAGTCAATCCTTGAATGTGCTCACGGAAATAATTTCATGAAACTAATGCCTGGTGTTATTTTGTCAAATAATTACTACAAACCCCTCCCCACCCCACAAAAATAACCAAAATCACAGAAAATGATTGACTATTGGACTATGGAATGAAGAAACTGGATGTAAACTGGGGAAGCCTACAACTTACTACTCGATGGATTGATGATTGATTTTCGTATGTCTTTTGTCCCCCCCCCCCACATCATAAAAAGTACGAATTTACAACTAGTTTCAGGGGATTGACAATTGTTACTTTTCTATGAGATGATTATTATTGTTTCAAAAGACTTACTAAGAGACACAATACATGGTTTTTCGTGCAGTGGAAGTTGTAATCTGGATTTAGATTCCATCCAGTTACGCGTGTTATTGATTCCATCCCTCGTGAATGTAGCTTCGTCAGTGAAAAGAATAGTTGGGACTAAATGGCGGTTAGCGCCGAGCCATCGACAAAATTGTTATCGGAGAACTTCGTCGCCGTCGTGAAGGTTTTGCACGTTTCTCAGGTGATAAGGATGCATACCGTTAATGCGCAATGTCCGCCATACACGGGTATGGGGTATTCCGACTGCTCTTGATACTCTCCTAGTGCTTATGGAAAGATCCATTGTGACTAGACGTAGGATTTCATCTTCTTCGTTTTGTTCATGATTCTCCTGAAGGTTTCCTCTTTCGGAGGTGATCCGAGCGCTGTTCCTGTAGTACGAAAGGTGTCGAAAACTTGCCGAAAAACTCTAGGTGCGGGGATCGGTCGCTGTGGGAGTCGTCCACGATATTCCAGTTGAGCTCGAGCGGAATTCCCGTTGCAAAAGCCATAAATAAAAACTATGTCCGCATACTCTGAATGGAAAAACAAATGCGGCATAATGAAATAGTTAAGTTTTTTAAGTACACGAACGAATCTAAATCCAGATTACAACTTCCACTTCACGAAAAACCATGTATTGTGTCTCTTAGTAAGTCTTTTGAAACAATAATAATCATCTCATAGAAAAGTAACAATTGTCAATCCCCTGAAACTAGTTGTAAATTCGTACTTTTTATGATGGGGGGGAGGGGACAAAAGACATACGAAAATCAATCCATCGAGTAAGTTGTAGGCTTCCCCAGTTTACATCCAGTTTCTTCATTCCATAGTCCACAATACACATTATTCAATCATTTTTCTGTGATTTTGGTTATTTTTGTGGGGTGGGGAGGGGTTTGTAGTAATTATTTGACAAAATAACACCAGGCATTAGTTTCATGAAATTATTTCCGTGAGCACATTCAAGGATTGACTCGGGAAATGACTGTTTTCATTTTTTTTTAGGTAGGTGCTATGTGGCTCAATTTGACTACCTGATCAGGGATTTCTGAACGTTAGATGCAATATCTCAGCGAAAAATGCATCGATTGTGAAATTTAAAAAGTCGTTTTGTAGCTTACAATACTGGCATGTTTTATCAATAACTTAACCGTGACTTTGCCACTGAAGTTTGTGGAAAAATCTTCTTTGTAAGAAACAGTAAAATTACAATTTACGGTTTTTGGTTTTTTCAAAAAATAAAAGAAAGTACTAAAACATGGCGTCAGCTAGTTGCAACAGCATTTCTTGAACGGAAATTTTGTGCTCTTTCCATAACCGTCATCGGTTTTCTTCTGTTACGAATAGCTGCGACGCTAAAAATGGTTATTGACGAAAAGAGAGCGTTTGGCCAAAAAATGACAAAAATACCTGTAACTCAGAAGGGAAGCGTTTGCGACCCTGGGTTCATATGACGATTTTGGTTTGTCCTAGTTAGTACTATCACTGGTTAAAGTCCTGATCATTCCTCCTGAAACACCCTGTATATGTCCTTTTCTTAGACCTAATTTCATTTAAAAAATTAACCATTAACTAATATAGGGATTAACTAACTTTAATTTAACTAACTTAAACTAATATAATTATATGTCCTACTAACTAAGCTAGCCTAGTCTTACGATTAATTAGCCTAAGAACGTCACTTTCGTATGTGCTTAACTTAGCCTTGTCTTTCACTGGCCCCTCCGGAACTGGGCAACACCACTATTTGTCCCGCACTGGTTGGGGCTTGGAATCGTTTGATGGTCCAGGCGGCGATAATCGCTACCATGACTCCGAGTCCCACCAGCCCCCCTGCACCGGCATAAGCCGCGTGCGTGAGGTGGCGCAACCGCCCGTGTTGTTGGAGCTCCCGGATCGCGGTCTTCAGCACGGTGGGGGCCTGGGGCAGGTGGCTTTCCAGATGCAGGTCGGGTACCGCCAGGTGTTGGCGTGCTTCGGCCCGGCTCCAGCCGTCGATGGTCGGTATGGTGAGGGTGCCGACTGCGCCTTCGGTATGTGTGATTCCCTCCACTCGCGCGTCGACATGGAATCCTGCTTGTGCTAAGCTGAAAATGCTAATTCGCTCTAAAAATGGGAAAATGACTAATCTGCGACTTAAATTGCGGAAAACACCAATTCATGGTTAAATTGAGACAATTCGCGAATTCACGGCTTTTAGAAGCGCTACTGCGCAGCTAAAATTAAGAAAAAACGTTGATTCACGCTAAAATTGCGGAAAATCACCAATCCGCGGACAAAATTTTGTGTGAAATTTTCAAATTAATACTCGCCTTCCCACCCGAAAGCATGTTTGCGGCTAAAATTAAAAATGCTAATTTGCGGCTTGAAAATTCAATTTTCAGCATGGTAAAACTGAGGAAAAAGGCTAATTTTCAGCCTTTTTGGGGAAAAAAGCAAAAGCCGAAAAAAAAAAAATCGCTTGTTTTGCAGCTAAAATTGCGGAATACGCCAATCCTGGCTTTTTTAAAAATCGCTAATTCACGGATTAGAAATGTTACTAGGCTGCTAAAATTAAGGGGGAGTTGTACATGTGTTTCCTCCACCCCCCTCCAATCATACCTCGCCTACTCGGCGTTATGTAAATTATCGCCTTAGTTCTGCACCAATCCTGGATTTTAAAGTCTCATTTTAATCTTCAGGAAATTCCGCAAAACCGTACGATCTTCTTTTTTTCATGTTTCACCCTAAAATAACTGTAAAACGCACTTAAACTTTTACCCTGAAAATTCGAGCTCTTCCGCTCTAGCGTACCGTGGCAGGGGCGAGGGGTGCGGACCGCCCCGGGCACCGTTCGGATGGGGCCCCTGAAAAGCTT